>JANFOE010002349.1:0-111321 GCA_025667525.1 Glebionis coronaria
TTGTTGATTTGCACCACCAAACAAGACCTAGGTCTTGGTGGTGTTTGGGTTCGGTCGACAGCAGGGACAAGGCACCCCGACATGCGTCGAAGGTGCCTTTTAGTTTCGGTTGGTCTCGGCAGCAACAGCCCCACCACCGACTTTAGCCGGTAGCTATTTTAGGAAAGCAGGGGGAACCACAGCGCAGGCAGCAAGGGCCACCGGCACACAGCCGGTAGGAACCCTTGTGGTGTCAGCGGATAGCCGAGAGCAAGACCACCGGCACACAGCCGATGGCAGCATACCGAGGGCAGGGGCAACCGGCTAAGCCGGTTTGCCACTGCTTTTGGGGTGTTTGGTTCGGACCGGTTCAAGGGTTCACGGGTCCGATTCACAACATGTTTTAATTAGTTAACACACAGGTCCGGTTCATGAATAATTTTTACAAGTCTAATTAATTTAACAAGTGTATTATTTTTACAAGATAATTAAATTAATTAATTATGACTTCTAATTAATTTAATTAAACATGAAACTTTGGTTATTATTATTATTAAATAAAACATGTTTTTAACCTAAGTATTTATTTAGTTATTTTACACTATAGTATTAATTAATTATTAAACATGACATATAATTAATAAATAATCATGACTTAGGTTATATTAATATAGTATTAATACATGGTTTAACCTAAGTATTTTATACACTTTAATTTAATTAAAATAATGCTTATATTTAATTAAATTATGTAACCTATAGTTTATTTAATGAACATAATATTATTAATAAACTATATACTATAACTACATGACTTATGATATTAATCCAGCTTAATTCTAAATATGGAAACTTTCTAATTCAGGAAACTTACTAATTTTGAAACTTTCTATTTTTAGAAACTAATCTATTTTAAGCAATTAATCTATTTTTAGAAACTTTCTATTTTTAGAAACTTTCTGTTTTTGGAAAATTTCTATTTTAGAAACCTACTATTTCTAGAAAGTTACTTATTATTACACAACAAGTATAATAATACAAGAAATACAAGTAATACTTAATCAGAATATACATAATACATGATAAATACAGCATAACGTTTTCAGTAGAACAAGACATGAACATATAAAACAAGTTAAGACACGATAAAACCAGTTACGTACTCAGAAATCAGAATACTTATATACATATACTATTTATATAGCATTAGTGAGATCGAAGTAGGACTCTCTTCCGTTCGTCTTCTTCGTTCATTGGACTTAAGGTACGGATTCCCATCCTTTCAGTATGGTTATTCTTTCCTTATTAGGATTTCCCCGTTTGCTGCCAACAGTTTTCCCAGTATTTGTTTTATATGTTTGATACTTATGTTACAATAAGAGCCTAAGCCATATACATGCATGACCAGTGTCACCTAGTTATGGAGGTACCATAACCATAACACAAGAGGCACCAGTGTTATGACTTCCCCACGGCGAAGTGATTGCTTGTGGCGTCCCTTTTGCAGATTTGGCCATTATATTATATTATCATGTGGGGCGTATGCATCCTAGTTACATGTTTAGTAGTATTATCAGAGTGAATGCAATGTGTGCCTTGCATCCTTCACTAGGAGTTGATCCCTCCTACCCAGACTAATTAATTAGAGGCAAACCCCTCTAATTGCATGACGAGGTCTCCCCTCCAAGTATTCATGCAAGGTGGAACCTCATGACTTATATGGGCTAATTGGCTAATTAAAACAGATTTTCATAGAAACATAAGTCTTTTCAAACTATAAAACCAGTTTTATGAACAAGAATCCAGATTACTTAGAACTTATGATATTATGCTGCTATTAGTCTTTTATGCTTACGTTATTCCATGTTATACTTGTATATCAGTGCACTGAGCTTTTATGCTCAGCTGTTTTCCTTTCATGCTCCCAAACGGCACGTACTCAAGGGTGCTCGTAGACTTCAATTGTACGTGCATATGGATTGGAAGCTTTCTTGCCTTCTCTACTTTATGCATTTCATCATACATTTTGCTACTTATTTCTATGGAAATTGTTTAGTCCTTTTCCTTTACATTACTTATGTTTGTGCGTGATGAGCTTATTCTTTTGGGTACCGATGTTTGTTTCCGGTATTTCCTTTATGGTCATGTAATATTTACGACATTTTCCTTGTACGCTTTGATGACACGCCATAATCACGCGTGACATTCTATTTACCAAAATGGGGTGTTACAACTAATGCAATAACACCTCCTTCCTTAACCGGGTACATGACCAGCGGTGCGTTATACCCACTTTATAGTTTGTCAAAAGGAGTAGGCCGTTAGATTATTATTGGAATTCACCAATCAACGTAATCTTATGTAATTTAAATATCTAAAAAATCATTATTTAAATATGATTTAGTCCATATTATTTCTTTTCCAACAAAAAAACCCTTGTTTACAACAATTCAACAATTTTAATATAAACAAGTAAAAAAAACTAAATCATAAACATATAATAACAACTTATATGTGCAACAAATAAATCAAATAGCCACATGCATACGATTTATTCAATAATCATCAAATCTAGGTCTTTATATTCATATAAAAGTCTTCCCTAATTCTACATTTATTGAATCAAATAATCATGTAGCACATAGAATCATATAAACATATAATTTTACGATCCATGAAAACATGCACGTTATCATGGATTCCCCACAAATCTTAACAATTAAATCTCTACGGATCGTAACCATACATGACATAACAATTAAGCATGCAATTTAATCTAAAATTATCCCACATGTAATTTAGGGTTTCAAAACAATTCCTTTTTTATTAAAAATTCGGTAAAAAACCCTAATTTTTAAAAAACAAAACCCTAAATTTAAGTAAACCTAAAAAACATGTAGTTTTGTAACACCCCACTTGGGTAGGTGGACCATTACGTGTATTTATGACGTGTCATCAAAGCCTAAGGTAAATGTCCTAAAGCATTAACTTACCATAACGTAAATACCGGAATCAGACATCGGTAATCCAACATAAGCTCCAAACATGAAAAGAAAAATACTGAAAGAAAAGGACTGAACAATGTCCAAATAAGCAGAATAATATAAGAAGTGCATAAATTAAGAAGTCTGTATAGCTTCCATCCAAATGCACATGCTCTCAGAATCCTAAGAGCATCCTGGTGTACCTGCCGTCAGAACATGAAAGGAACTACGGCTGAGCATAACGCCCAGTGAACGGATATAAAGCATGATAAGGAATTACTGAAATGAAAAAGATGATAAAATACTGAAGCTGTAAGACTGATAAGTAAAGTGGCAACGGAAATCTGTGTATAATCTGTAACGTCTGATTTATAAATAATAAAGCTGAACTGTTATCTGTTTAATCTAAAAACATGCATTTAGTGTATTTTAATTGCCAGAGCTTATATAGGTCATGTGTTGTAACAACGGTACATGAATAATTAAAGGGGTGACCTCATCATGCTGTAGAGGGGTGACCTCCAATGCTGTATAGGGGTGACATCTAAATCATGTGCTGGGTGGAGGGATCAGCTCCAATTTGAAGGATGTAGAGCACGTACCATATTCACCTGATAAACTATAAACTGATAAGCCTAGGATGCATGCATACGTCCCACTAATAATACTGTTAAAAATGGCCAAGCTGAGCTGAGTGGGACGATGCAGGATATCACTCTCCTGCATGTGAGTCACGACACCAGTGCCTCAAGTGTCATGGTTACGGTACCTCCGTAACTAGTACTACTGATTGGTCATGCTTGTATATAAGGCTCAGGCAATTTAACTTAATTATAAAAATGATTTCTGATCATTCTTATAACATATAAATAGGGAAAACAATTAGCTGTAGATGGGAACTCATAACCATGCATAGAAGGGAAGTCCTTCCTGAAAGGACGAAAAATTCGTACCTCTTGTCCAGTAACTGACTGATGGAAGACTGAATGAACACTACTCGGGATTCACGGAAGCTACAATAATAATAGACGGGAATAAGTTATCTGATCTTAATTTAATTTACTGATTTTTTTTTCTTAGTTTGATTCAGTATGTTCTTGTATTCCTGTACTGTATAATCTGGTAAATCTGAATGTTCTATAATATTACTGATAAGTGTATTCTTGTAATTCTGATTACCATATGATATGTATTTCTTATATTTATGATCTTACTAAAAAATAGTAACCTGCCATACATAGAAAGTTTCCTAATCTATAAAGTTTCCAAAAGAGTTTTCTTGAAATTTAAATCATAAAATAAATGACATGTTTATAAGTGATTAGAATGATTTAACTAATATCAATTAAATTTTATTAATTAAATTAATAAAACAAAACTACTTACTTTATTTATAAAACCAGTTTTATAACATGATTTAAATAAGATATTAAAATGAAACTCGAATTTATTATTTTCCGTGACCTCGAATCCCGTGCCCGTAATTTACATATAAGCCGAAACATAACGTCAAAACCAAACAGCCCGTCAGTGGCTAAGCCGGTTAGCCGGCTGCCGCTGACGGCTAGCCACTGCCTTTGTTACCCGTTCCCACTGTTTATATTACGTTCCCACTGCTAATAGTACGTTCCCCCTACTAACTGTACGTTCCCACTGCTAACTATATGATTCCCACTGTTAATGTTTCTATAGTTAAGCCAAACACCCCTTTATGGAATTCTAGTCCCAAACACCCCCTTAATGTTGATACCCACTGCATATAAACCCAAACACACCATGCGATTTCCCCACTTATTTAAAACAAACACAACCCTCGCTGGTTGATTTGTTCTCGCTGTTTTCATACACCAACACCCCTGGAAAACTCGTATGCCCATTGTTATAACCAAACACACTTCGTTCCTAAACCCAAACACACCCTGCATTGGTTTGCTGCTCACGGCAAAAAAAAGAGAACACCTTGTCTAGATGTTCTGAATCTTCAAAACTAGAAGGCTGCATTACATAAACCTCCTCTACAATTATGCCATAAAGAAAAGCACTCTTCACATCCATTTGATAGACTGTAAATCCCATGCAGGAAGCATAGGCTAGAAAAATCCTTATTGCCTCAATCCTTGCAACAGGTGCAAAGACCTCTTCATAGTCTATCCCTTCCTCTTGTGTATATCCTTGAGCAACTAAACGTGCCTTGTTTCTGACGACAATTCCTCTCTCGTCCTTTTTGTTTCTAAGAACCCATCTTGTCCCAATAGGTCTGACATGTCTGGGACAATCAACTAACTCCCAAACATCCTGAATAGCAAATTGGTGAAGCTCATCTTGTATTGCTTCCACCCAACTTGGTTCTTTGAGAGCAACAAAAATCTTCTTGGGTTCATGTTGTGATAGAAAACAGGCAAACAAACATGCTTGAACAAGAAGGGTATCAACCTTCTTGTGAATATTGGCAATAAATCCTCCATGATTCTGATGAGACCTTCTAGTTTGCACAAGAGTCATCACATCACCTATGATTAAAGAAGAAGGATGATTCTTCATGGTAGATGTAAGTACTCCTCCTTCAATGATTGTGTTATCATCAATTTCAGTCTCCAAATTGCCAATATCTTCTTCAAATGCTCTTCCATCATCATCTGAATGAACCTCTCCATTTTTGTTCGAAGGTTTACCTTGTTCAAAAACACTGGAAGAGAATAAATGATCAAAAGAGTTGTCAACGCCTGAATTAGGGTTGTCAACGTTTGATCCATCAACGCCTGAATTTGTCTTGTCAGCGCCAGATTTCCCTTTTTCAGCGCCTGTAGAATCATGCATGTTTTCAAGTGGTGATACTTGTGGACCACCTTTTTCCTTTCCAGCAGCAGCAGCAAATGCATATGTCCATATAGGAATGGTAACATACTCAAATATGGGTGCTGATTTATCTGCTTGTGATCCACCTCTTTATCAACCTGTTTACCTAAAATTTAAACAACTGGTTCTTCCAAGACATTTGAAGTCACCTTCACAATGTTTGTATTAGTAACAGGCATATAAATCAATGTCCTGGATAGAGGTTCTAAGTCAAATAACCAATTTGGACCACTCTCAGGATCACTAGGTTTACTCTCTAAAAACCTAACATGTACCTTTTCAAGTATACGTTTTTCTTTTTTAATGTAAACTTTATATCCTCTACTCTGCACTGAATATCCCATGAAATAGCCTTCATCACCTTTAGCACTAAACTTTCCTAAGGCTTCACTAGTATCTAACACAACTACATGATAGTCAAAAGGTTTAAGAAAACCAGTATTTGGTTTTCTACCCCAGAATAGCTCATAAGGTGTCTTGTTATGGATCTTGTTGATTAATGCCCTATTTTGAACATAGCAAGTTGTATTCGCAGCCTCAGCCCAAAAAGAAATGGGAAAGTGAGCATCAGCCAACATAGTCCTAGTTGCTTCTATGAGTGTTCTATTCTTTCTCTCAGCTACCTCATTTTGTTGTGGGGTTCTAGCTATACTAAACTGTCTAGTAATCCCTTTCTTGGCACAAAAGTCATCTAGCAACTTATTTCTAAACTCACCACCATTATCACTTCTAAGTATCTTAACCTCATTCCCTGTCTTCTTATCTAATTGGTTAATAAAGTTAATCAAAATATCAGCAGTTTCACTTTTCAAAGCTAAAAAGAAAGTCCAAGTAAATCTAGAAAAATCATATGTGATGACAAAACAGTAAGATTTACCATTTATGCTTTCTATATTAGTTGGACCAAACAAGTCCATATACAGCAAGTAAAGTGGTTTAGAACTAGAATGCACAGGTTTAGACTTAAAGAAGACTTTGTGTTGTTTTCCCTTAAGGCATACAACACAAGAGTGGTCATTGTGGAAAGCCTTTTCAGGCAAACCATCAACTAAACGATGTCTCACAAGTCTATTTATGTTCTTAAAATTAATGTGACCTAACCTTCTGTGCCATAGATTACTCTCATCAACTGAAGCCTTAGCATACAAACATGACAAATGGTTATTCATACTAATTCCATTAAGATTCACATTATAAATGTCCTTATGCCTAGGTGTTCTATAATCAATGAATTTCTCATCTGGTATTTTAAAATCTTTGCTCAACACCAAGCATTCAGTATCAGTGAAAAGAACCTTATTTTTGTTATCACACACCTGTGATACACTAAACAGATTATAGTCAATTTCTTTTACCAAAAACACGTTCTCAAAACACAAATTGTTGGTGATAAGAGTGCCTTTTCCAGTGATAGTCCCATATCCGCCTCCAAAGTACACTTTGTCACCATCTTTAATGGGAGTGAAGTTTGTCAAGTAGTCTTCCTTCCCTGTCATGTGCCTAGAGCATCCACTATCCCAATAGCCATAATCATTTACATGCTTTTGAATGCCCTGCACATAAAGAAAAAAAATTAGTTTTCTTTGGGAACCCAAGCCTGAGCAGACTTGGATTCATTTGGTTGTCCAACATGAACAGCCTTAGTCCTCATGACAACCCCTTGTTCATCCCTTTTTGGATTAAACACCTAGTTAACCCTAATTAATTTAGTTATGACCTTTGAAATATACTGAAATCTGTTACAGGTCATAGAAATCCCATCTGAATTAGGGTTTTGATCTTGTTTAGGTCTCCAAAATAAGCTAGAAGAAGCTTTAGACCTCTTTCCCTTTGGTTGCAAATATTTGGCATTACTTGGTCTTGCAACATTGGAAACATTCCTGTCAGCGTCTAATTTGTTCTTGTCAACGCTGAAATTACCCTTATCAGCGTTGAACCTAGGGTTTGCAATAGGAACCCATTGTCTGTTAAACCACGTATTGGTCTTCTGAAAAGGCCTTTGTCCATAAGTATTAGACCCTTTTGTAAAGAATGGGGCTGGTCTAATGACTTGTGGACTTTGCTGGACAAAAGGTTTGGGTTTGACCATGGTTGACTTTCTATCAGCGTTGACCTTTGAAGCATTGACACACTTATAAGCTAAATGTGAAAAGCTTCCACAAGTATAACATGCTTTTCTAGACATAGCTCTAGGTCTAGATGAAAAGAAACCTGTCCCATAATCACTAACTTGACTTTTTGGTGACCTAGATTTTCTATACATTTCTGCATATCTAGTACTAGGTTTTCTATCAACGCTTAAGACAAGGTCAACAGTCTTGCCAGTAGTAGGATTGGTCACTTTTATGGGTGTAGAGTCATTTGGGCTGTCACTAAGCATGCCACCCTTAACAAACAAAGTAGGGTTGGCTTTCTTCCATTGGTAATCTGTTAATTTCTGCTTGTATTCCTCTACTGGGGTAAGAACTCTAGGTGGAGGAATAAATTCCTCTTCTTGGAGTTCTGGAATACCAGTCCAAGACAGATCCTTTCTAAGGACACTATAAAATTTCCCAGCAGGTGGTGGAACATTAGCATACTCTTTCATCCCAATCCCACTCCTATCAATAGAATCCCTTTGTTCACTAACACATTTTTCTAGGGTTTGTGAAGCTTTATCAAATTTTTGAATTTTAAGATCTACATTATCTTTGTTTTTTATAGCCTCATCTAACTTAGCTTGTAAAACACCATTGGATCTTTCCAAAAAGTTTCTAACCTCAACACTAGCATTTAAATCATGAGTCAAAATATTGATTTGATCTTTTAGGTCAAACTCCATTTTCTTATATTCAGCCACAGTCTTTTTAGTTTGAGTGAGAGCAAGTTGATAATTAGATAACTTGCATCTTTCATTAACAACATCTGCTGTTAATTTTAAAACTTCTTTGTTAAGCTTTTCAGTATTTAGACGACAACCCTTACTACAAAATGCATCATTATATACCTCATTGGCTGATAAAGATGAAGAATGTGCCATGAGAGCATAGTGAACATGCTCCTCTTCCTCTTTTTCTACAACCAAAGCCTTGTTCTCTTCCTCATCCTTGGCCAAAAAGCTCCAATCCCATCCAACACCATCTATGTCTTGCATGGCAACCATAGCTTTTGTATCATCAACCTTGACGATTTGGCTTGAAGGCTTTCCAGCATCAGACCTTATAGGATATCTACACTCTCTCATAATGTGACCCATTCTATGGCAATTGTAACACTCAACCTCGGATTTATCAAACCCAACAGTGTCTTTAGCATTAAAGGTCGTCTTCTTCTTGAATATTATATTCCATCTATTGTCCCTTATGCTAGCAAGTGCCATGTTCCACTTTATGTCCATCTCTTCCAAATGCTCATCACTAATTTGCTCAAGGTCCTCATATGTAATCACTGAACCATTGGGCAATAAAGCAATGTATGCACACACTGCCTCTAGATCAATACCAGCAGGCTTAACTCTTGGTGAGTCAACATTGTATGTGTCAGCGTCTAGATGTAAGTCGCTGACAAAGCTTGATCCAACGTTGACACAAGGTGATCCAGTAACAGGGTGCATGTATGACTCCCTTTGATCAAATTGACCTTCACTATGTGAGAAGAAAGCTATATTACCATTGGTAGACTTACTTCCTTGATCCAAAAGGATTCCACTCTCTACAAGCCTCAGTTTATTGTAAACATCATCAAAGGTGGAACTTTGGTCAGTATTATTGGCAATCATAGACTGATGAGATGGCATTTATACATGATCTCATCGTTCTTTTCGGGCTTTAAATGCATAAAAATGTCATAAAATACCATATATATGCTTGTGTTTGTTTGCTTGTGTATTTTAGGTATGGATATCGTGAAAAAGACAAAAGATCACAAGTTACAAGGAAAAACAGACACGAGAAACGAAGCCGTACAAAGAACCGGGCCCTAATTATGGAGAATTCAACAAATACCCTTGAAGACTTGAAGACAAACAAGATTGATCCTCATTCATTGAAGAATTGACACTTAAAACCCTTGTATATTAATAATTACAAGTTTGGTCCCTTAAGTTTGTCAAAATTACACAAAAGGTCCCTCAACTTTGAAGAAATGGCAAGATTAGTCCCTCAACAATTTCAAATTGTCAAATATGGTCCCTCATCAAGCCAAAGATACATTGAAAACCTTTGAAGATCAAGAATGTCCAAAATCAGTCCTTCAAATATGCAAAAGTGTCAAAAATAACCCTTGATAACCTTTTTCCAAAGTTTGGTGCCAAAAGTGACAAGTGGTGAAAGTTAATATAAAGGGAAATACGTTTTCTAGGCTGAAATACCTTATTTACCAAAAATCTCAAAACACAAGGACCTAAGTTGCCACTTTCAAACTTTCAAATCAGAAAATGCGCCAAACAACTCTTTTCCCCCAATTTCGGATCAAATGAACTACTGTTTACCCTTCTTCACCCCCAGTTTTTACTCCACTTAAACTTAGGGTAAAAATCAATTCCCTTTGCACATGTGTGATTCACACATGCATAAACCTATCCCACACCAAAAACCCTTAATCCCACTCACTATGGACCCCACCCCCAATTCCCTTTCCACCAATCAGAATGCAACTTAGCCTCCAAGTTATGTGACGTGTCAAAATCAACAGCTATGATTCATTGCTTCATTCCAAAGCTAAAATGAACAGCCTTGATCAACTTGGACAGCTCAAATTCAGAAAACGTCTAGAAGACTCAAGGGCATAATTGGGAATTCAGTTCTAGGGTTTGTGAATAGTGTAGCAAGGCATTTGCCTATAAAAGGAGACCTCAACATGTGAGAGTCCCTTTGTTCCAGTTTTAGGCTATCAATCTTTGTAATTCCTTTTTAAGTTAAATAAAATTTGGATTTCTGAATTTCGAAATCTCTTTTTGATTTAGTTAAAAGTTTGGTGTTTGAGTAGCCTAATTCTGAGTTCCATTTGATTGTTTAGACCTTCCTTAACCTTGTGGTTAAGGCACGTCTAGGTTTGAAAGGTTTTCAAGGTTCAATAGCCTTGAAGTCCTTGTTTCTGAATTTGGCTATTATTTGTGTACTAACCCTTAGCCTTAGAAGGATTCTAAGCCTTTGGTTGAGTTTGTTTGTTGCTTGTGTTGAAGAAATATCATAATCAAAGCCTTGTTCTGCTTTGAACATCAGCAGGCTTTGATCATCTTTGTTGAAGTACCTTGGTCTTGTTCTAGTTGTTGAACAAGGTCCAAGGAGCATAGCTGGCCTTCCTAGGATGTTGTGGAAGGCAGGTATAATCTCTTGGTTAAGATTCCCCTAAAAATTTCTTGTTTATGGCTGTTTTGAATTTGGTGCTTTGATTTTGAGTATTGGTGTTTGTGCTGGTGATTTTTGAGTTTGATTGTGTTAGTTGCTATTGTTTAAGTGTTTTTGATCATTAAAATCAGTAGGTTATTAGTTAAAATCACAAGTTCCTTTGTTAAGTGTTAGATTAGGGAGTGTTTGGGTCTACTGCTTGGATTGGTTTTGTGGTTTGCTAAGTGGTTGTTTTGTGTAAGCAAGTATTGGTATCTGTTATTTAGGTGCTTGTGTTCATCTGTTTGCAGGTTTTGTGGGTTTGATCACATAGATTCATTATTTGGCTATAAAATCTTAAATACTTGGTTAAATTGACTAGGATTTTGAGGACACCTAGATCTAGGCTTAGGCTAGGGCTAACAAGTGCTAAATCATAGTTAATCACACCAGGGAAGAAGGATTTGAGGCTTGAAATTGGATCAAGTGTCAAGTATATCAGCAAAACTTGTCTGCATTTTGTTCATTGTTAATCAGAAACATTTTGTGCTTTGATCTTGTTGATTACTTTGATTAAGTGGTTGATTCTTGTTGCTTTGTGTTTATTCTTAGTTTACATAGCTTGTGTATGCATCCTGTTAAGTTTGGTTGGCTTATTCTGCTTAAATCTGCTTATTAAGTGCTTAACTGCTTATTTCCATATCTGGTGCATATCTGGTAACTGTTTGGCTTATTGTGGCTTATTGTGTGAACCATTTTGTGATTTTATTGTTGCTATTGACTCCTTGTGATTCACTGATCACAAGGGTGCCTTTGTTTCCAATTGAATGAAACCAGAACTCTCATATAAGCTTAGTCAAATAGTCAAAGCAGTGGGAACTCCTTTCCCCTGCTGGTTGCCACTGATAGTGTAAATTTGGTGTCAGCTTATTCATAAGCTATAACAGCTTATTCCAACCAGCAACAACTTTGTTTTTGTAATAGGTGCTCATATTTTGACCCATTTGTTCATACTGGAGCATTTGGGTGGTTGACTTTTAGGTTTGACTAGAAAACCAACTCCTTTGACTTTTACATAAGTTCATTTGTGCTTATTCTGGCTTATTGGTTGTGCTTATTGGATTTTTGTTGATTGATATTGCTTATTGAGTCCATTTGAAAGCTTTTGCAAGTTGAATCAAGTCTTGAGGTGCATTATTTCTCAAAAACGACTATTTTGTCGTTTTGTGGATTTTTGCTTTTCTATTTTCTGGCTTATTGAGTGTGCTTTTTGGAAATTTCTTTTGACAGATCTCTTAAGCATCCTAAAAGAGGGTTGTGTGTCAAATTAGAGCTTATGGCATTAGCTTATGGCTTAATGGGCTGAAAAGCCCAATAAGAATAAGCTTTGTGTTTAATAAGCTGTGATAAGCTCATATTCAGCTTTTGGGCCTTTAGAGTTTTGTTCTTAGAATTAAATTTTAAGTCAGATAGGGCTTTTCCAAGTCAATTGGGCCAAGTTTGACTTTTTGGGCCCAAAAGCCCATTTGTGTTGACTGATTTTGGATTTGGCCCATTTGAGGGCCCATTAGGGGTATTTTGGTAATTTCACTTTGATTTCTGATTATTTAGGTTAAAATAAACTAGTTTGCAAGTTTTTAGAATTTTTTATAATTTTTGGATTTTTAATATTATTTTAATATTATTTTATTATTATTTTTGAAATTTCACTTTTTCCAACTTTTTACATTTTTCTTAGGTTAAATACATTAAAATAGGAATTTAGCAACTTTTAGAATAATTTTATCACTTATAGATTAATTTTTATAATTATTTTAAGTTTTAATAGTTTTTCAATCATTTTAAATAGTTTTTATTAGTCTAAATTTTTTTTAAAAATAGTTTTTAATCTTTTTAGGTTATTTTAAAGGTTTACCATTTGAAAAATCTTTATTTGGGCTTTTTGATAATTTATTTGATTTTTAGGGCTTTAATTACCATTTAAAAATTGAATATTTAATTATTTAAAAGGTTTGAAAAAGTTTTGATCATTGGTAAACTCTTAGTTTAGTATTTTTGATTTGGTGAATTTTTGGTAATTTTTAGAATTTATTTTTATTTTTGTGGTTTTTAAGGTTCTACGTTTTAACTTTCTAGTAGTGATCATCCCCTTCTAAACCAATCATTAATCACAAACTTTTACAAGTTTTTTCACAACACATATACCTCCTTGGGAAACGAACTTTCATACCATTAAGGGTCATTAACACTTGATTTTTCCTAAAGTCATTTGTTTGATACTTTTCACTATTTACCCTCCTTTTCCTAAAAGAGGTGTAATTTACCACAATCATAGACCTTGCTTCAATCTTCCATGCATCACCAAGACTTTTAAGTAAAGTGGTGATGATATCAGCATCATCATGCACTGTTCCTATAAATGACAACTTGCTTGTAATATCAAGAAGTCTGCTTCTCACTCCACTTAGCTTTTCATTGGGAAGGGCTTTAAATACAGCATACTCATGCAAGAGTTGCTTCTTTTTCTCTAAGGCAGTGTCATCATTACCACCATAAGCAACTTGAAGGGCTGCCCAAAGATCTTTTGCCGAATCATAGCCTCTATACTTGTGCTGATTGGCTTGTCCCAAAGAGAGTTTGAGGATGCTTAGGGTTTTCATGTCGTTCCATCTCTTTGCAACATCCTCAGCTGAGACAGCTCTTCTATCTTCTGGTTTTTCTTTTCGATCCTCTTCATTAGAGTCTGGAGTTGATCTTACAGCAATAGCAGCTGCAATCTTGGCAGCCTTATTGAATGTGTTTCCATATTCAATAATTTCCCATAGGGCGTGGTCATGGATTTGAAGATACTGCTCAAAGTTAACCTTCCACAGCTCAAAGTTTTTTGGGTCTAGCATGGGAATCTTGATGTTAGGGCTTGAGGAGGAGGAGGTTAACTCTGGTGTAGACATGTAGTTTGAATTTTAGGGTTTCTTGAAAATTAGGGTTTTTGGCGATTTTGGGTTTTTGTGTTCTTTAGATCAAAGTTTCTCAACAAGCTCTGATACCACTTGTTGATCCCAAATTTAGATCGATTTAGCTTGTGTAAACGAGATTAAATCAAGTTAAACACGTAGAGAAACTTTGTTTTATATGAAACAATTCAAGTATTATGCGGAATTAATACTTAAACAAGAACACACAAACAAGATAACCATACTTTCACTTTAATTGTTTAATCAAACTTGCGTAAAATGAAAGTGTAAAGCATATATTAAACTAAAACCTAAAGGCCTCCTTTTATAGATTAAGGATCCTTGTATAAGAGTCTACGTATCAGCTATTTTAGGTAAAGATAAACATAAGGAATACATTGTCGAACATATCTTTACTAGAAACATACTAGAAACATAAAACGTGTAAACTAAGTCTTCTATCAGTGCTTCACTTCTTCTTATCAACGCTTGACTTTTTCCTGTCAACGCTTGTCCTGTCAACGCTTTATTTCTTCCTATCAACGTCCAAATTGCTCTTGTCAGCGTCCAAGTGTCTTGACTACATTTAATTCCCAACAGTTAAATAACTTAAATATATAAGGTTATAATAATCACCTTGAATATCTTTTGGTTTTTAAACAGTATGTGTTATTTAGTTGAGCTTTATATCAATCACCTTGAATAATCATCTCAAGCAATTTAATATGAATAAGGTTGATTTTGAATGGTCAGTTTAATAAGGTTAGGGTGACAACATTATACCTTAGTAATGGGTTAGGGTTTATGGTTTAGGGTTAGGGTTTAGGGTTTATGGTTTAAGGTATAGGGTTGAGGGTTAAGGTTTAGGATTTATGGTTTAGGGTTTATGGTTTAGGGTTAATGAATTGGTTTATGTTTAGGGTTTATAGATTAATTTAAGTTCATGTTTTAAGGTTAATTAAGGTTGTTTAAATTTTATGATTTAGGGTTTATATAGGGTATACTTCTTTAGGTTTAGGTTGTATGGTTTAGACTTTAGGTTTAGGTTCTATGGTTTAGACTATAGGGTTATGGTTTAAGGTTTAGGATTTATGGTTTAATTAGCTATTGTTTATGGTTTAAGGTTTAATTAGGATTTATGGTTTAATTAGCTAGGGTTTGTAGTTTAAAGATTAATTATGATTTAAGGTTAAATGGTTTAAGGTGTATGATATAGTGTTTAGAGTGCATTGGTTTAGGGTTTAGGGTTTAAGGTTCATTGGTTTACGGTTTAAGGTTTAGGATTTATGGTTTAATTAGCTAGGTTTTGTGGTTTAATGGTTAAATAGGATTTAAGGTTTGTAGGTTTAAGGTGTATGATATAGTGTTTAGGGTGCATTAGTTTAAGGTTTAGGGCTTAGGGTTTAAGGTTTATTGGTTTATGGTTTAATTAGCTAGGGTTTGTGGTTTAAGGGTTCAAAAGGATTTAAGGTTAAATGGTTTAAGGTGTATGATTTAGTGTTTAGGGTGCATTGGTTTAAGGTTTAGGCTTAGGGTTTAGGGTTTAAGGTTCATTGGTTTATGGTTTAAGGTTTATGATTTATGGTTTAATTAGCTAGGGTTTGTGGTTTAAGGGTAAAATAGGATTTAAGGTTTATAGGTTTAAGGTGTATGATATAGTGTTTAGGGTGTATTGGTTTAAGGTTTAGGGCTTAGGGTTTAAGGTTTATTGGTTTATGGTTTAAGGTTTATGATTTATGGTTTATTAGCTAGGGTTTGTGGTTTAAGGGTTAAATAGGATTTAAGGTTTATAGGTACCAGTTTATGTTTTAGTGTTTAGGGTTCATTGGTTTAAGGTTTAAAGATTAGGGTTTAGGGTTTATTTGTTTAAGGTTTAATGTTTAGGGTTTTAGGTTTAGGGTTTATTGAGGTTTAATGTTTAGGGTTTAAGGTTTAGGGTTTAAGGTTTAGGGTTTATTGAGGTTTAGGGTTTATTGAGGTTTAGAGTTTAGGGTTTATGGTTTAAGGTTTAGGGTTTATTGAGGTTTAATGTTTAGGGTTTAGGGTTTATGGTATGTAGGATTATGATTTATGGTTTAATTAGGGTTTATGGTTTAAGGGTTATATGGTTTAGGGTTAAATGGTTTAATTTTAGGTTTTAAAATAAGTCAGATAACAAATTACTCATCGTTTATGTTACGTTCAGACGTGGTCTTGGTGAAATAAGTCATAAAACCGTTTAAGAACCGACCTCTTAAAAGGGGCATAAAACGTTTGCATATATTATTCATATATTACTTATATAAAACATAATTAATGTATTTTCATTGAGATAATTTTTATCAAGTTTTATATACTTCGTCTTTCATAATAATTGTCTGTTGTTGACTTTTTTTGTCTTAATTTTGATACTTTCACTTTTAACATATTTGTTTATGTTATATGATTACCTGATAATACGACTCCACCGCATTGGCCCGTTTAAACTAATAATTCCTTAAATATATTTCATGCATTATATTATTTTTGTAATAGATATAAACCACAAAATGTAAGCTTATGACACATAAGCCCATCTCGACTTATATATGTTTAATAAATCATACATAACATATTTATAAAAGGGTAAAAGTCATAAATACACAAATACTTATAATGGTCCATTGTACCCAATGTACTTTTTTTATGTGTGATATTCCTGTTTGAACAGAAATATAAAGTTGGACTTTCTTTTTAATGACTAGATATAACCGGTTATATTTCTTTTGGGGGAAAAGAACACTTATAATGATCAACTGACCCATTAGAAATCATAATCATCTTTTACCCTTCGCAACTAAGAACAAGAACCCTAAAAAAATTGATTCCACTGTCTAATTTTTTGAAAAGGTTTGTGCTTTTATACACGATGTTTGTATTATTATTTATGATGTTATCAACAATCAACATTTGTTTTCCCTTTTTTGGAATCAAAGAACCATAACATTATTAGGGTTTAGACGTTAATTGGATAGACATAATTGATCCCCATTTATATTTATTATGAAGATTTATGTTATTTTCTGCATATTTTGACTGCTTAGTTATGTTCATGGCGGTTTTTGATTTTATTTGGATCCAATTTCCATAGAACCACTCTGTTAAATCTGTTTAAAAATCATAAAATAGGTGTTTCGGATTGATAGGGATTTTTTGGGGTTTGAGTTACAGCAAATCCCAAGACTGGACCCTGAACACTTGTTTTTTGGTGGTTATAAGTGTTTTCAAGTTTTAGTTTTAATAATTTATGTCCCAATTTCTTTATGCAAGATTCAAAAAAACTGCCTGTTTCGGTTATTAGTTTTTACAATCTTTGATTTTGTTTTTGAGTCCATGATATTTTGTTATCAGTTAGTCCATTTGTTAGTTTAAGGCTGTGGTCTGTATATTTGCATGATATGTTAGTCATAAAAATCACCAAAGTGGCATAAAAATCTGCAACCCCTTATTTTCTTTGAAAAGTGGTTCCAACTCCTAACACCACTTATCCATATACCTTTACACTTTCAATCCCTAACATCTATATATTAGATATAAAAATGACAAAAAAGGTTGAAGTGATTGACTTGAGTGACTCTAGCTGCGAAGATATGTTTTGTCCTAGTAGAGATGTTGGGTGGCTCGAAAAGGGTTGTGAAGGATCTTCAAAGCACCATGCACTTCCTCCCATTGGATAAGCCAAAAGGCCTAGGCCTGCTGTTAAGGCTATTGTTGCTGAAAGGTTTAAGACTGGGAATATTCCAAAGGAGGTGCTGCAATCGTATGGCTATGTTGATTTAGTTGATTATTATGTTGATTCACAATACTGGGATACTTGGGATGAAGATGAAGGTAGTCCATTTGTTGATTCCTATTATGATGAGACAGATGAGGCTGATGAAGACAACATTGACTCACTTGAGTTCTATGAAGACACCCTAAAAGTGAAAGCCAACACCCAAAAGAAAACAGGTCCTGATGTGAACTATGTTCCCAAAAACATTGTGAAAAGACCTACCCCTATTTACAATGTTGTTCTTTGTCTTGGTAACAAAACAACTTGGAAACAGATTATGGAAAAAAGGGGGAAGAGGCCGGCTGGCTCCAACAGGAAGGAGAAGGCAAAGGCCTGATGTTTTTTACATTTCTATTATCGTTTAATTTTCGGCATTTTCCTATGATGTAATTTTTTTTTGGAACAATCATATGATGTAATTGCTTGAAACAATGATTGACCACAGATGATGTAGTGGTCAATAAATTTTGCTAACGAAATGCATTTTATGTTAATCTATGTTTGTTTACAGCTTGGCATTCTGACTACTACCCTATTTATAACATATAAATAAAGTCATTAACGTAACAAAAAATATATAAAATATTAATTTTAAACCCAATGTATACTAATATAAGATCTAACTCTATTCCTGCGATCAACCCCTTGCATATCAGATAAAAAATAACCAACATTTTAGGGTTAAATTTTAACACTTTGACTTCAAACTTTTATTGAGTGAAATTTAAAACATGCCTCCAAAATTTTATTTTGTTGAAAATTGAAACTTTGCATCCAAAATGTTATTTAGTGAACATTGAAATTAACTCACAAAATTTTTAAACTCATCCCACATTTTATTCCATCCCTCATTCTCCAGCCATCAATAACATCAACATCTATTCTGTCCGGCCATCGACACCGGTCTTAATTTCTTTACTTTATAAATCCGGTAATGTTTTTATTAGGATTACAATCTGTAGTGTTCATATTCATTTGTTTAGATAATTAATATATATGTGATTGGATTTTGGGTTTTATATTATGCGTTATTGATTCATGCTATGTGCCTTAAACCTTTAAGAATGTTTTATCTTGGATATGATATATTGGTTTGTTTTGTGATTTGTAGGATATATACGGTATGATTTATCCTCAACACTACGATGGAAAATTCTTGGATAGGAAGTAATAGGACTGATAAAGAATATTTTGACGGAGTAGAAACGTTTATTGAATATGCCAAAAAAGCGTCAGAGGAGATTAACCGCCACCCAGAAAGTCATAATGGACCACTTACAATTCTATGTCCCTGTAACAGCTGCTTAAACCACATAGAGGGTACAGTAGAATCAGTAGGATTCCGTTTATTCATAAGTGGGTTTAATCAAAAGTACACAAATTGGATAAAATATGGAGAAAAGGACGAGCAATCATCAAATGCCCAAATATTAGTTGATGATACAACAGAGTATGTTGACAACACGGATGTCGACACGGATGCTTGTTTAGAAATTCCTATAGATGGCCCAACAACAGCAGAGATGGTTAACGCTACAAAAGATGGTTTTGATGAGGATGACATTGCCAAGTTTCAACAACTATTAGTAGACGCGGAGAAGCCACTTTATAAAGGACGTCCCGACTTCACAAAGTTATCTGCAATAGTTCAACTTCTCAACTTGAAGGGTAAGTATGGAGCTTGTGATAAGTTCTTTACTGAATTATTTGGTTTGATTAAAAAGATGCTACCTGTTGGTAACGAACTAGTTGAAAGAATTTACGAAAACATTCCAACCAAAGTGATGTGGTACTTCCCAATTATACAAAGACTAAAACGATTCTTTAAGATACCAAGTATTGGAGAAAACATGAGATGGCACACAACAAGGAGTATAACAGATGGTGTTTTACGTCCTCCTGCAGATTCACGGGCATGGCGTACCATAGATGAAAAATTCCCCCAAATTGTAGAAGATCCAAGAAATATACGGATAGGAATATCCGCTGATGGGGTTGACGTCAACTCATGTAATAGGAATCACAGTGTATGGCCAGTTTTATGTGTCATATACAACCTTCCTCCATGGTTGTGTATGAAACGAAAGTTTATCATGCTTTCGACCCTTATATCGGGATACCCGGGTAATGATATTGATGTTTTCTTAGAACCGTTAGTTGATGATCTGTATAACTTATTTGAAAATGGTGTTGATACATTTGATGCGTCAATGAAACAGAACTTTAAGCTTCGTTCTGTTGTGTTATGGACGATAAATGATTACCCAGCACTATTATGTGGCTGCCCATACAGTGGATTCAATGGTTGCGTGGTATGTGCGAAAAATACACATTGTGTAAGACTTTCGGCCTCAGCCAAGCAAAGTTATGCTGGTCATAGACGATATCTACCATACACCCATCCATTCAGAAAGCAAATGAAATCGTTTAATGGACAAAAAGAACTTGCACGTGCTCTAGTACCAAAGACAGGGGAAGAAATATACAACGAAGTTCAACATATTTAAGATAAGTGGGGAAAAGTAAAGAAAACTAACAATAATGCATCGGGAAACCAGGAAGATACAAGAGGCAGAGGTGAGAAAATTCAAAAGAACAAAGAAAAGAAACAGAAGAAGAGGGTAGTTCAAGCCAACCTACTGAATCGTATTGGAAGAAATTCAACATTTGGTATCGAAGGCTAAGGTATTGGAGGCATAATCCTATTCCATATGGATTAGGTAATGGTTGGTACAGGACTGGCCCTATTTAGTCGCATGTTCTTTTATCGAAACTTATAACTTTGGGACCGACCCATTGGCATCCCCTCGTCATGTCTTTCGTTTAGGGTGAACTAACCATAGGAGTTCACTCTCGCGCATATAAAAGTTTTCATAAAACTGCATCATGCATTCATGTACTAGATTTCCTGCATAAATTTTTTCTCATGATTTATTAGCATAATTTTTTTTCATGTATATATTTTATGTTTGATCAATTTAATCATGTATTTTGTTTTATACTGTCAGATGGTGAACACACGTAATATTCGGGAGATGTTTGCAGCTGCCAATGCAGATTTGCAAGACATCCTTCACCAAAACGATAACTATCCTCCCCTACCTCAATTTTTTCCCACGGAGATGAGGGGTAGACTGACGAGGGAGTATTACGCGATTAGGTAAAGAGAGGAGGAGAACAACAACAAGTTTATGCAACGTTTTCTTTGTTTAGCTAGCGAGTTGGGCCCGGCGGCGGGAAATGCTGAGGAGCGAGCACACCATTTTTGTAGTGCGCTTCGCCCATCCATCGCTAATAACTCGGCGTATGGTACTTGAAACATAGTGGCACAAGTTTCCAATGTAGCACGTAAGCTGGAGATGCTGTAAGAAAGAGAGGAGTTCGGGGAATAAGAGAGACCCGAGAAGAGGTATTTATTCGTTATTCAGCGGTGACCATTTCGAATTCATTCAGTACTATCCAATATTTATATCTCTCTTTAAACTGCATCTTTCAGGCAGAAGACTGGGGACCGGTCTTAGCCAGCTACTAAGCAACAACCTACTCAGCCCAAGGGTAACGGTCAGACTCAAGACCGTTCTACAACGGATAGGCGTGGTGGTAATGATAATTACAGTAACAACGCTGGAAACTCCAACAACAACAGGTCCTTATACTTACTCATTTCCTTATGTTACATGTGATATTTCATAATTCTAACACATTAGCAATCTTCTACCAGGAATCATGGTAACGGGAGGGACCAGAACCAAAGAGGTTCACAGCCTAACCATCCATCTATCACTGGTATTACATCTTATGTTTTTTTCCGTATTGTCCTTTGTACCTATAAATCATGTCTCATGTGTACCTTTACAAACAGGCTCCTAGCCAGCAAGGGCACCTGTAGGAGGGTATACTCACCCTCTTTGCACTACCTGAAACCGTACGCACCCAGGGCCATGTCGCCACGGTGCAACGCATGCTACAAGTGTGGCCTTACTGGTCATTGCATGAAGGACTGCCGCATGGGCGAGATCGAGGGCACATCTGGACATACTGATTCCAAGCCGCCTCCTACTAGTGGACGCGTTTACATGACTTCTCGCGACTAGGCCAACAAGTCCACAGGTACCATCACTAGAATCTTATATATGTACGGTCAAGATGCATGTGTTTTATTTGACACGGGTGCTACTCATTCGGTCATTTCTACTGCTTATGCTAAGAATGTTAGGATATTCCCAATGGCATTAGAGAATGTACTAAACATTTCCACGCCTTTATGAGACTCTGTACGCGTAACCCATGTGTACAAGAGCCTTCCCCTAGAGTTTGACGACAAGATTCGTCCCTTTGACGCAATTCCTCTGGATATGTGCGATTTTGACACGATACTAGGCATGGACTGGCTATCCAAACATCACGCCACCATATACTGCCATACATATAGGGTCATCTTCGGTGATGCAAATGCACCAGAGTACATTCACAACGGGTTCGTACCCGGAAGGTCTGTACAAATCATATCGACCTTACAAGCACGTGCACTACTGTCACATGGTTGTGAGGGCTATCTTGCTACTGTTCATGATTTGTAGGCTGAAGCTCCATCGATCCAGAATCAACCGATCGTGTCAGAATTGCTAGACATGTTTCTAGAAGAACTTCCGGGCATACCACCTGCTCGTGGAGAGGAGTTTAATATTGAGCTCGTCTCAGGAGCTGAGCCCATATCCAAGGCTCCTTATCGCATGGCTCCTATAGAGCTGAAGGAGTTAAAGGAACAACTTTAGGAAGTGTTAGAGTGCGGTTTCATTAGACCTAGTGTTTCTCCATGGGGCGCACCTGTTCTATTGGTAAAGAAGAAGGACGACAACATGCGTCTATGCATTTATTATCGTGAGCTTAACAAGATCACCATCAGGAATAGGTATCTGCTGCCACGCATTAACGACTTGTTTGACCTACTCCAAGGGGCCAAACATTTCTCCAATATTGATTTGAGGTCGGGCTATCATCAGCTACGGGTTAAATAACAGGACATCGCCAAGACTGGTTTTGGTACACGTTATGGGCACTACGAGTTTGTAGTCATGCCTTTTGGCCTTACCAATGCTCCAGCTATTTTCATGGATCTGATGAACCGTATCTTCCATGAGTTCCTTGACAAGTTCGTCATTGTTTTCATTGACGACATCTTGATTTTCTCTAAGTCCAAGGAGGAACACGAAGACCATCTTTGTACAATACTACAGATACTTCGCCAGAATAAGTTGTATGCTAAATTCTCCAAGTGAGAGTTCTGGTTAGACAAGGTGGAATTCTTAGGTCACATTGTATCAGCAGAAGAAATCACCATGGATCCAACAAAGGTTGAGGCTATTACCATGTGGCCAAGACTGACATCAGCGACTGAAGTTCACATTTTCCTAGGCTGAGCTTGTTACTACCGTAGGTTCGTAGAAAACTTCTCCTGTTTAGCACTACCATTGACCAAACTGATGCAGAAAGGGGACAAATTCGTTTGGACTGAAGAAAGAGAGAAGAGCTTTGAAGACCTAAAGCAGAAGTTAGTATCTCCACCGATTCTTACTCTCCAATCTGGTACGGGTGGATTTCAAATCTATAGTGATGCTTCAAGGAAGGGACTTGGCTGTGTTCTCATGCAACATGGGAAAGTGATTGCGTATGCTTCACGGCAGCTTAAGCTTTATTAGGAAAATTACTCTACGCATGACTTGGAACATGCAGCAGTCGTGTTTGCATTGAAGATATGGGCACTAGTTTTATGGAGAATCATGTGACATCTTCACAGACCACAAGAGCCTGAAGTACATCTTCACTCAACATGAACTGAACATGAGACAGAGGAGATGGTTAGAGCTGTTGAAGGATTATGACATTAATCTGCAGTATCATCCCGACAAGGCGAATGTAGTGGCAGATGCACTTAGTAGAAAGTCCGGCATGATAAACGACAATAAAATTAAGGAGGAAATTATAAGAGACTTAGAGCGACTAGACATCGATATCATGATACGTGGACAACACGGTTACTGGGCTAATCTTAGGGTGGAACCTGAGTTACTCTCTAGGATCAAGGAAGCTCAGAAGGATGATGGTGAAATTTAGGCGATCATTCAGAACTTGGAACAGTAGACGGAGTTTCGGTTAGATGACGATGGTATCTTATGGCAGGGCACTAGACATTGTGTACCTGATGATCCTACTCTCAGGGAAGCGTTATTAGCTTAAGCTCATAGCTCCCCATTCTCCATCCATCCTGGTTCGACCAAGATATACCACGACATCAAGCAATACTTTTGGTGGAGTGGTATGAAACATGATGTTGCTACCTACGTCTCCAAATGTCTTACCTGCCCGCAGGTTAAGATCGAGCATCAGCGGTCTAGTAGTTTACTACAACCGTTAGACATTCCAGAGTGGAAATGGGACAAAATCACCATGGATTTTGTTACCGGTCTTCCGCAGACAAAGATGAGGCATGATGCGATTTGGATTATCGTTGATTGACTTACTAAGTCAGCTCATTTCTTACCGATCCGCAAGGATGATCCGGTCAGTAAACTCGCAGACACTTACAAGAAGGAGACCATGAGACTTCATGGTGCACCATCTAGTATCGTCTCGGACAGAGATCCTCGTTTCACTTTGCGATTTTGGAGGAGTCTGCAGAAAGCTTGGGGTACAAAACTTAAGCTAAGCAGGGCTTCTCATCCTCAAACAGACAGACAATCGGAGCGAACGATTTAGACATTAGAAGACATGTTGCGGTCATGTGTGTTGGAATGGACAGGAGATCGGGACGATTACATCTGTTTGGTAGAGTTTGCATACAACAACAGTTGGCACGCAAGTATTAAATGTGCTCATGTCGAGATGTTGTATGGCAGAAAGTTTCACGGTCCAATCTGATGGGATCAGGTTGGTGAGAGAACACTTGAAGGACCAGAAATGATAGAGTTGACAACCGAGAAGGTCGTTGTAGCTAAGCAGAAGTTGCAAGAAGCATGTTCACGTCAGAAGAGTTATGCCGACAAGCATCGTAGGGACTTACATTTTAACGTAGGAGATCACGTCTTTCTTAAGGTATCGCCGACACGTGGTGTTAGACGTTTCGGAATCAAAGGGAAGCTCAGTCGTCGATTCATCGGACCGTTTGATATCATCGAGCGAGTCGGTGAAGTATCTTATCATTCAGTGTTACCTCCGTAGCTTTCTCACGTTCACGACGTTTTCCATGTGTCCTTATTCAGAGGGTACAAGTATCATCCCCTTCACATGGTTCAGTATCCACTGGAACAGATTCGTGAAGATCTTACCTTCATAGAAGAACCCGAACGAGTTCTTGACAGGCAAGAACGAGTCATGAGGAAGAAGACGACTCCATTCGTCAAAATCCTTTGGAGGGACCATACCGAGCGGGAAGCCACTTGGGAAACAGAGGAGTCTATCTGGACTTCTTAACCTCATTTCATATTTTAAATTCACGTATGTTCCTGTTTTAATTTATATTATCTACAATTCGTGGACGAATTATTCTTTTTAGGGGGGAAGAGTTGTAAAACCCGCATGCTTTTACCTTAAATAGTACCCTTAGTAATGTACGCACATTTAAAAACTTTCCTTTTATAGCTTGAACACGTGTCACGATTAGGAATTACAGAAGTTATGTACGTATAATATTTACGACAAGTATTAAGTATATGTATATATACGATAATTATTATCAATAATAATTATAATCACGAACATGAAATCATGAACGTAAGAATCACGAACATATAAATATGTATTTACGTATATTATTAATACGATAAATATCGTTACGTACAAGTAATAATTGTAATCACGAATAATTAAACGTAACACGTAAACACGAACACACGAACACGTAATAATTAGACACGAGAAAAGGCTTCGAGTTTCCCTTGGTGGGTGATACAAGGCTTTTACCTAGTAAGAAAATTATCGTTTGTTGTTCCTGTCTAATCGAATTGATAACTGGTTAACTATGCGACTCAGTTGTCTTTGGTGGAACAAATAGTTGTGTCGTTGTAGCAAAATTAAAATGCAAAGAAAATTAAAGTAAAAGCAAAGTAATTTAAATCTAACTCTAATTTAAAGTAAATGACAAGAAATTAAAAGCGTGACAAAAAGTAAATGGGAATTAACGTAAATGACGCAAACTTAAAACTAACCTAAAGGCAAACTTAAAACGCAACTAAAACTTAAACTAAGGCAAGGATTAAAATAAATCTAAGGCAAGTAAACTTAAAGTGCGACTAAGGAAAAAGGCGGGAAAAGTAAAGCTTAAAAATTAAAACTTAAAAACAGAAACTTAAAATAACCTGAAAACAGCTCATTCGGAATAAACCTTCGTTCGGAATAAATCACTCGTCCGGAATGTCACCTTCGTTAGGAATAATTCTTCTTCACTCGGAATATTGCTTCATGCGGAATAAATGGCTCATCCGGAATATTCAAACAAAACCTTCATCCGGAATAAATCCTTTATTCGGAATATGTCACTTATCCGGAATAAACTCTTTATTCGGAATATTGCCTTGATCCGGAATATAAATTATTCCGAATAAACACCTTTATCCGGAATGTTCCGAATGAGCTCCTTGATTCGGAATGTTCCGAATGAGTTCCACTGGTTAAGAATATTCCCTTGATCCGGAATGTTCCAAATGAGTTTCCTGATCCGGAATGTTTCCCTTCACTCGGAATACTGCTGATTCGGAATAAATCCTCAAACCTTTCGTTCAGAATTTTTCGAATGACTTCCTTGATCCGGAATATTATTCCGAATAAACGACTTGATCCGGAACAAATTCTTCACTCGGAATGTTAGCTTGATTCGGAACTTTCACTGATCCGGAATATTCCACTGGTTCGGAATATTCTGAACAAAACTTTGATTCGGAATAATCAACAAGATTCTTTCACTCGGAATATTCCACTTATTCGGAATATGTCACTAATCCGTAATAATTAGAAGAATTCCTTGGTTCGGAATGTATTGTTGATCCGGAATAAACCTGGGAAATAGAAACACAACGAAGAACAAGGGGAAACAAAAATAACACGAATCTAAACAAATCTAATCTAAATCAACCAAAATATTAAACAAGACTAATCACAAATGATCTAATAACAATAACTAATCAATCCAAATCAACAAAACTAACAATAATAATCAAAATAATCAAAACCCACTTGATTAAATCAATGAAATTTAAAGAACATAAACATGAACAATAAGCATAAAGATTAAGATCAAACAAGAAAGGTAGATAGGAGATGAACAATAAAAGTAAAGATTGACAATAATTAAAAGGAAACTTACTTGAAATTAAAGGAATTTAAGGTGCAAGACAAGTATTTAAAATTTACAATTAAGTAAATGACATGTATTTAAATGTGAAAGGAAATGAAAATGGAAGAACTAGTGTCACTCTAGCCAACAAAATGAAATGAAATGAACTAAGGCCTATTTATAGGAGGATTAGGGAGGTGCTTAGAGGAAGCTTCCTCCCCTCTTTCTTCTTTCTTTAATTGTCATTAAGTCCTTAATCTTCTTAATTCTTTGACTTATCGACTTTGTCTCGGGATTTCTTTAAACTCGTCTTGAAATTTCTTCATAAATAAGACTTGAGTTCTTCGGCTTTTAGTAAACTTCCGTCTTTTGACTTTTTTCTTTGATAAATCTTCAGAATTGGTCTTGGACTTCCGTTCTTTTTGCACTCTTGATTTCTTGACTTCGTCTTTTGTCTTTTTCTTCGATAAAAGCCCGTGAATGCCCGTGTTTTCTCCCCTTTTCACATTTTTGTCCTAAATCACAACAAAAACACAAACCACGCATAATTCCGACATTTACGACATAAAATACACGTTTTGGATTGGTTATTATTGTAATTAAGTGGTAAAAAGGATGGGTGTTTACACACCTATCAGTGGGCCCTTATAGCCGCGACACAAGGAGAAGAGAAAGGCGCACCCCATTTGATTTTTAGTAAGAAACAAATAAAGGAAAACATTATTACACTTTATAGAAGATTTCAAGAAAACTAAAAACCCTAAATCTCTCTCTCTCTCTCTCTCTCTCTCATCTTTGGCCGGCGGCATCATCACCACAAGAGGGTGTTTGGTTGATATTGATTAAACAAATCATAAGAGTGTGTTCGTGTGATCAAGATCTATTCATTCCATGTGTTTTGGTAATCCGTAACCCTTTTGTTTTTTTCTTTTATTTAATTAATCATAAGATGAACAAGTAATTAAATAAAAACATGATAAAAACATGTCATGGGATCAAGGGGTAAATAAGTAAGGGTGTTTTCGGGTTTGTTTGTCTCGGCCGCCATACAAACCGAGAGCCAAGGGCTCTCGGCGTCATTTGATTTGCACCACCAACCAAGACCTAGGTCTTGGTGGTTTTTGGGTTCGGTCGACAGCAGGGACAAGGCACCCCGACATGCGTCGAGGGTGTCCTTGTGGTTTCGGTTGGTCTCGGCAGCAACAGCCCCACCACCGGCTTTAGCCGGAGGCTATTGTAGGAAAGCAGGGGGAACCACAGCGCAGGCAGCAGGGGCCACCGGCACACAGCCGGTAGGAACCCTTGTGGTGTCAGCGGCTAGCCGAGAGCAAGACCACCGACACACAGCCGGTGGCAGCATACCGAGGGTAGGGGCAACCGGCTAAGCCGGTTTGCCACTACTTTTGGGGTGTTTGGTTCAGACCGGTTCAAGGGTTCACGGGTCCGGTTCACGACATGTTTTAATTAGTTAACACACAGGTCCAGTTCATGAATATTTTTTACAAGTCTAATTAATTTAACAAGTGTGTTATTTTTACAAGATTATAAAATTAATTAATTATGACTTCTAATTAATTTAATTAAACATGAAACTTTGGTTATTATTATTATTAAATAAAACATGTTTTTAACCT
Source organism: Glebionis coronaria (assembly GCA_025667525.1). Taxonomy (NCBI): domain Eukaryota; kingdom Viridiplantae; phylum Streptophyta; class Magnoliopsida; order Asterales; family Asteraceae; genus Glebionis; species Glebionis coronaria. The sequence goes on from JANFOE010002349.1 coordinate 28,835, forward strand.
AAGTATTTATTTAGTTATTTTACACTATAGTATTAATTAATTATTAAACATGACATATAATTAATTAATAATCATGACTTAGGTTATATTAATATAGTATTAATACATGGTTTAACCTAAGTATTTTATACACTTTAATTTAATTAAAATAATGCTTATATTTAACTAAATTATGTAACCTATAGTTTATTTAATGAACATAATATTATTAATAAACTATATACTATAACTACATGACTTATGATAATAATCCAGCTTAATTCTAAATATGGAAACTTTCTAATTCATGAAACTTACTAATTTTGAAACTTTCTATTTTTAGAAACTAATCTATTTTAAGCAGATAATCTATTTTTAGAAACTTTCTATTTTTAGAAACTTTCTATTTTTGGAAACTTTCTATTTTAGAAACCTGCTATTTCTAGAAAGTTACTTATTATTACACAACAAGTATAATAATACAAGAAATACAAGTAATACTTAATCAAAATATACATAATATATGATAAATACAACATAACATTTTCAGTAGAACAAGACATGAACATATAAAACAAGTTAAGACATGATAAAACCAGTTACGTATTCAGAAATCAGAATACTTATATACATATACTATTTATATAGCATTAGTGAGATCGAAGTAGGACTCTCTTCCGTTCATCTTCTTCGTTCGTTGGACTTAAGGTACGGATTCCCATCCTTTCAGTATGGTTATTCTTTCCTTATTAGGATTTCCCCGTTTGCTGCCAACTGTTTTCCCAGTATTTGTTTTATATGTTTGATACTTATGTTAGAATAAGAGCCTAAGCCATATACATGCATGACCAGTATCACCTAGTTATGGAGGTACCATAACCATAACACTAGAGGCACCAGTGTTATGACTTCCCCACGGCGAAGTGATTGCTCGTGGCGTCCCTTTCAAGATTTGGCCATTATATTATATTATCATGTGGGGCGTATGGGTGCATCCTAGTTACATGTTTAGCAGTATTATCAGAGTGAATGCAATGTGTGCCTTGCATCCTTCACTAGGAGTTGATCCCTCCTACCCAGACTAATTAATTAGAGGCAACCCCTCTAATTGCATGACGAGGTCTCCCCTCCAATTATTCATGCAAGGTGGAACCTCATGACTTATATGGGCTAATTGGCTAATGAAAACAGATTTTTATAGAAACATAAGTCTTTTCAAACTATAAAACCAGTTTTATGAACAAGAATCCAGATTACTTAGAACTTATGATATTATGCTGCTATTAGTCTTTTATGCTTACATTATTCCATGTTATACTTGTATATCAGTGCACTGAGCGTTATGTCAGCTGTTTTCCTTTCATGTTCCCAAACGGCAGGTACTCAAGGGAGCTCGTAGACTTTAATTGTACGTGCATATGGATTGGAAGCTTTCTTGCCTTATCTACTTTATGAATTTCATCATACATTTTGCTACTTATTTCTATGGACATTGTTTAGTCCTTTTCCTTTACATTACTTATGTTTGTGTGTGATGAGCTTATTCTTTTGGGTACCGATGTTTGTTTCTGGTATTTCTTTTATGGTCATGTAATGTTTAAGACATTTTCCTTGTATACTTTGATGACACGCCATAATCACGCGTGACATTCTATTTACCAAAATGGGGTGTTACAACTAATGGAATAACACCTCCTTCCTTAACCGGGTACATGATCAGCGATGCGTTATACCCACTTTATAGTTTGTCAAAAGGAGTAGGCCGTTAGATTATTATTGGAATTCACCAATCAACGTAATCTTATGTAATTAAAATATCTAACAAATAATTATTTTAATATGATTTAGTCCATATTATTTCTTTTCCAACAAAAAACCCTTGTTTACAATAATACAACAATTTTAATATAAACAAGTAAAAAAAACTAAATCATAAACATATAATAACAACTTATATGTGCAACAAATAAATCAAATAGCCACATGCAGACAATTTATTCAATAATCATCAAATCTAGGTCTTTATATTCATATAAAAGTCTTCTTTAATTCTAGATTTATTGAATCAAATAATCACGTAACACATAGAATCATATAAACATATAATTTTACGATCCATGAAAACATGCACGTTATCATGGATTCCCCACAAATCTTAACAATTAAATTTCTACGGATCGTAACCATACATGACATAACAATTAAGCATGCAATTTAATCTAAAATTATCCCACATGTAATTTAGGGTATCAAAACAATTCCTTTTTTATTAAAAATTCGGTAAAAAACCCTAATTTTTAAAAAACAAAACCCTAATTTTAAGTAAACCTAAAAAACATGTAGTTTTGTAACACCCCACTTGGATAAGTGGACCATTACGTGTATTTATGATGTGTCATCAAAGCCTAAGGTAAATGTCCTAAAGCATTAACTGACCATAACGGAAATACTGGAATCAAACATCGGTAATCCAACATAAGCTCAAAACATAAAAAGTAAAATACTGAAAGAAAAAGACTAAACAATGTCCAAATAAGCATAATAATATAAGAAGTGCATAAATTAAGAAGTCTGTATAGCTTCCATCCAAATGCACATGCTCTTAGAATCCTAAGAGCATCTTGGTGTACCTGCCGTTAGAACATGAAAGGAACTACGGTTGAGCATAACGCCCAGTGAACGGATATAAAGCATGATAAGGAATTACTGAAATGAAGCAGATGATAAAATACTGAAGGTGTAAGACTGATAAGTAAAGTGGCAGCAGAAATCTGTGTATAATCTGTAACGTCTGATTTATAAATAATAAAGCGGAACTGTTATCTGTTAAATCTGAAAAAAAAGCATTTAGTGTATTTTAATTGCCAGAGCTTATATAGGTCATGTGCTGTAACAACGGTGCATGAATAATTAAAGGGGTGACCTCATCATGTTGTAGAGGGGTGACCTCTAAATCCTGTGCTGGGTGGAGGGATCAGCTCCAATGTGAAGGATGTAGAGCACACACCATATTCACCTGATAAACTATAAACTGATAAGCCTAGGATGCATGCATATTCCCCACTAATAATAATGATAAAAATGGCCAAGCTGAGCTGAGTGGGACGATGCAGGATATCACTCTCCTGCATGTGAGTCACGACACCAGTGCCTCAAGTGTCATGGTTACGATACCTCCATAACTAGTACTACTGATTGGTCATGCTTGTATATAAGGCTCACGAAATTTAACTTAATTATAAAACTGATTTCTGATAATTCTTATAACATATAAATAGGGAAAACAATTGGCTGTAGACGGGAAATCGTAACCATGCATAGAAGGGAAGTCCTTACTGAAAGGACGGAAAATCCGTACCTCTTGTACCGTAACTGACTGATGGAAGACTGAAAGAACACTACTCGGGCTTCACGGAAGCTACAATAATAATAGACGAGAATAAGTTATCTGATCTTAATTTAATTTACTGATCTTTTTTGTTCTTAGTTTGATTCAGTATGTTCTTGTATTCTTGTACTGTATAATCTGGTAAATCTGAATGTTATATTATATTACTGATAAGTATATTCTTGTAATTCTGATTACCATATGATATGTATTTCTTATATTTATGATCTTACTAAAAAATAGTAACCTGCCATACATAGAAAGTTTCATAATCTATAAAGTTTCCAAAAGAGTTTTCTTGAAATTTAAATCATAAAACAAATGACATGTTTATAAGTGATTAGAATGATTTAACTAATATCAATTAAATTTTATTAATTACATTAATAAAACAAAACTACTTACTTTATTTATAAGACCAATTTTATAACATGATTTAAATAAGATATTAAAATGAAACTCGAATTTATTATTTTCCGTGACCTCGAATCCCGTGCCCGTAATTTACATATAAGCCGAAACATAACATCAAAACCAAACAGCCCGTCAGTGGCTAAGCCGGTTAGCCGGCTGCCGCTGACGGCTAGCCATTGCCTTTGTTACCCGTTCCCACTGTTTATATTACGTTCCCACTGCTAATAGTACGTTCCCCCTACTAACTGTACGTTCCCACTGCTAACTATATGATTCCCATTGTTAATGTGTCTACAGTTAAGCCAAACACCCCTTTATGGCAGATTAGTCCCAAACACCCCCTTAATGTTGATACCCACTGCATATAAACCCAAACACACCCTGCGATTTCCCCACTGATTTAAAACAAACACAGCCCTCGCTGGTTGATTTGTTCCCACTAATTTCATACACCAACACCCCTAGAAAACTCGTATGCCCATTTTTATAACCAAACACACTTCGTTCCTAAACCCAAACACACCCTGCATTGGTTTGCTGCTCACGGCAGAAACAAGAGAACACCACCGAGACTCGCTGGTCTCGGTTTGTGCACCCATCTGGACCAACGAAATAATTGAACCGGGACTCTTGATCAATTATAAACGGAAATTTAATTAACGAGATTAGATTCTTACCTGCGTTTAGGGTTTTAGAAATCATGAAACGTGAATCAAACTTGATTCCTTGACTGAACAACGATATGTTTTCGTTTTTTGATCTTGCTGATTTACTCGACGGCAGAAAGGAGACACCCCAAAATATAAGCGGCCGCCCCTTCTTTGATTAGGGTTTTTGTCTTTATTTTTTGTCGTCTGAACTAAACTCTCCCCCCGTCTTATTTTATTTTATTTTTTTCTCGAAAAAAAACCGGCAATACAATTAAACGGGCCACAACCCATTTTCCTTTATTTCAAACCCCCGCCGACCATAACAAACATATACTTGATTTGTTATATTTTTTTAAATTTTAATACTTGCGTGTTCGTGATCGTGTTTTTAAATTCTCGTCAAGAACTTATTTATTTCCTGAAAATAAATAGCTAATAATTATTTTCTGAATAATTAGTTTACGACACGATATTTATTAAAACTGAGACTGCGTGATTCCTGATAACGTTTAATTATTTTCTATATAATAATTACAACATACTTAATATTTTATGATAGCAAATAATTATTTTTCTGAATAACATGTTTAATAAAACAAAACTGCGTATTTAATATTTTAAATTTAAATACGGGTTTTACAATTCTTCTCCTCTAAAAAGAATAATTCGTCCCCGAATTAAATATACGACTATACTGGGTTTTACAATTCTTCCCCTCTAAAAAGGAGAATTCGTCCTCGAATTCTAAGGTATTTAAAGCTGATCGAAGTAAAAGCTGAAAGTATACGTAAGGTGAAATACGTATAAGCTAGAAGGACACATAGACTGAAAGAATATGCGAGATGGAAAGGTCTATGAGCTGAAAGAATAACTCGTATTCTAGTTAGAACATGATACTGCTGAAATGTATAAACATGACATAACTGAAGTGAATATGTAACGTGACATGACTGAAGTGAATATGTAACGTGGCATGATTGAAAGAACATAACTGACTTATGAAAGGAAAAGGATGAGAAGTCCGGATGGACTCCTCCGTTTCAAGTGGCTTCCCGCTCGAAACGGTTCCTTCAAGATCTTGACATACTGAAAATCTTTGTCCTGATTATCCTGTCCTGACGATGTTGAATAGTTTCTATTTCCATATTTAAGATGGATTTTCTGAATTTTATAGCATGAATAAACTATAACATGTAGGAATCCATGAACTTATAAGTACAAATAACATGAACCGATGACCTTTATATCTCTGAGAAAAGCTGCTGAGAACATATTGAGATGAACTACGTGAACCATTGTGAACGTGATACGTGAGCAATTGTGAATGTGGTTCATGATTATATGAGGAACACTGGACATGGAATTTATTGCGAACGTGACACGTGAAACATAATGTGAACGTGATACTAGGACATATCATGATTGTATGCTGAATAAGGAAAGAATGTCGACGATATGGCCTGAGACGTCTGTCTTGTCATGGATGCTAGACTTGAGTCTGGTTTTCACAAAGTTCTGTAGTCAAATCTGGTACAAGACTTGGAAGGTATCACGGAGATGGAACCCGAAGCTGAACGTGAACAATGTCATGAATGTGAATCGTGACTTTAAATCATGAGATATGATAAAAATGAACTGAAACAGCATCGTGCTGTGAATGAGGCATAAACGGAAAGTGAAAATAAACGTGAATGTAAAGTGAACGTAAACGTACATGTGATCGTGAACATAAATTCTGTATGATATGATGGTTGGTGGAATACTTAGAATTTGTAAAGTTTACTACTAAATTTTATGTAGGTCCGCTACTGCATAATCCTTTCAGATAAAAGAAAACGTGCAAGCTGATTACATGGTCGACAATGACTTAGATAGTATCATGCTTCGTCTGAGTCTGTGGTAACTGACAATAACCTCCATGGAATCTTATCTCATTTATGTTCAGAAATTTCTAATGGTTGTAATAACTCATTAGCATGTCGGTGTCCTATCTTGAACCTGCGGTATGTCAGTCGTCCAGATATGAACATAGCTGCATCAATGTGTGATACTGCTTCTATCAAAATTCTGCCTGATTAATGGACATTTTGGTGGAAATCTTGTTCAATAGTCATGGGAAAATTTTAGGGAGAACTGACAGCAATTTATGCGGTAGCAGTCAATTAAGTTCTAGAAAAGTTTGTACTCCGTTCACAAGCGTCGGTCGGGACCATCAGGTGATGGCCGTCACCTTCGCAGGATTGTTTGAAATTGCTTTATGCTGAAGTAGGGTGGCTCAGAAATGCCACCTTGTTCATCTGGGAAATACGTTAGGAAAACCGCTCATATAAATTTCTCCTATCTGAGAATCTGCATGTCCGTGAGAAGATGATCTCGCGTTCTTCTTTAGGATTTAGTAGATCAGAAAGTGATCAATGAATATACTGACGATTTTGTCGGGGAAGTCATAAAAATTTATTCATAAATTTCATACTATAGCTGGAGCATTAGGGAGCTAAGACTTATAAATCAAAATTTTTAGTTAGACTATAACGTGTTCAAGCAATCTGAAAAACAATCATGTTCTTCTCTTACCACTGCTAGAGGCATGGTCGCGAATTGTTCTAGAAAATATTTAGGACATCATAGCAGGTCAGGTAACCTTCTATTCGTGGAATGAGTATCATCTATGAATGGCGATTTTGTAAAGTTTTCGGTGATCGATACGTGATCTCATGTTACCGGTCCTGCTTTCTGATACACATAACACGATGCACCTTCTGGTGGTGCGTTAAGGTGAATAAAGCCTCGTTCCGGTAACTCTTTCAGCAATTGCTGCAACTCTTTTAACTTAGCTGAAGCCATGGAATAAAGAGTTTTGAAAACAGGTTCTGTTTCTTGAGACAAACTTGATGTTAAATTCTGTCTCGTGGTTATGAAGGAATTTCTTGAAAAACTTTCTGAAATTACGTCTGGGAACTCTAGAATAATCTGCTGGTCATGAATTTAAGAAATTTCAGAAGTGACTTTATAACTGGTAGCTGAAAAGTCTTCGTAGCTTTGGAATAATAAATCACTTTCCTTACAGTATAACAACTTGTACTGATTTTCTGGCATAAAATATAATGAATATATTTGGGATTTAGTAAGACGTATCTCGTCGTCAACTGAAAGGAAAAACTTGAATAAGTAAGGGTGATACTGTGGAGTCTATTCTGGCTGGGAGGTAGGTAAATATATGATTTAAGATAAAGCTTACATGTGAATACGTGAAGTAAACGTGGCAGATCTCGCTAAATGTGTTCGTCTGTAACCTCACAAAACGAACACTGCATGTCTAACCTGGCATTACTCCCGTGGTGGTAACTGATTTTTTTATGATCTGATTTATGCGTGACATACAAGGACGGGTATACCCCTTGGAGGGTGCTCTGAATTTCTGAGGGCCTGTTTTAGAAAACACACTAGAGTTGTGAGTTCTTGACTCGTGTCTTAGTAGATGAGTCTGAATAAGGTTAAAAAAATTTTTGTAACTGCTAGGCTTGGTGGACCAGTTAGACTGCTGACCTCTGTATCTCTGGTCACGTCCGTTATGGAGTTCCGATGGCTACTGACCGATTAATATAAGCATGGTGGTTGTCATTACCTCTTTGTTTGTCAGTTTCATGACGGTATTTATTACGACCATGATTCCTGTACTATTCTGCTGAGTGGCTGGCTAGGTACCGGTTCCCACTCTTTTGAATGAAAGATTAGTTGAGTGAAGTGTGACATCTAGCTGAGAAGGTAAAAGCATGGTATGGAATGGTAGTGTCTTATGGTTGAAGGTTATTCTTGTTAGGAATTTCGAATTTATAGTTTTCGTCTTTGCTCTGAAGAGTCTTCATAATATAGACAGCATCAACATCTTGAGAAATGTCCAAAGCATCGGCAGCATCAACATTTGTGAAGTCTTAAAAGTGTTAGCAGCATCAGTATCTAGTAAAATCTTCACCTCACGAGCAGCATTAGCATCTGGTAGAATATCGACAAGTGGAAACACCTGAGATGCTTGAGGATCGATTAGCAATATCCATTGAGTAGGTTACCTGGAGTACACCTGGACTACCGTACATGAAGTACAAAATGAATAATGCACATGGAGTATATTTAAGACACTGTACATGGAGTACAAATGAAATAATGTACATGAAGTATAACTGAGAAATTGTGCATGGGTACATATAGAATACTGTACATGGCATTGGTGGAAACTTTATGGAATGATCAATACCGGTGTCACTTGTCTAACATGATCAAGGATTAAATTGATTTAACTGGTTAGCAAAGTGAACTGAAATGGTTAACATGATAGGCTAATAATTTCTGCGTAGGCTTAATGCTGGTTGTATAGACGCTGAAGAGTATGATTAAACGGAGTTTCATTAATGTTCTGTATGAAGACACGATTGATGAAAACCAAACATGATTTATTATTAAAACAGGATTTTACTGTAACCCTTCTGTATCTTCGCAAGAAACATCATTATTTTGCTAAAAACATAATCCTCGTAAGGAGACATGAAATTTATTTAGCATGAAAATGACCTTCAATTCAGAGCATGAAATTTGGCTGTTACAAAGAACATGAAAACATAATCGACTGAAGTTTAACATAAAGTATGGGCTATTCTGGTTCGATCCATACTTGTCAAAATTTTCTGAGATCTGTCATGTATAGAAATTTACAATCTGGGACTAAATATGGATGGCTGTAGTCCAATTCATACTTGTGAAAACTTTATAAAATGTCTTGATATGAGCAAAGGTGAACATCTATCGTTCAGTTCACAAAATAATATTCGACTGAAAGCATGGAAATTTGACCTGAATGATGGTGAACGTTTATGGATGGTTCACTAAGTAATATTTGACTAAAAACATGAATCTGAAATGAGTAAGGGTGAACGCCTATGGTCGGTTCACCAATACAAAATCTGAACAGGCAAGGGCGAACGCCTTGAGTCGGTTCACCAAAACGAAATTCGCAGAAAAGCTCAAGCGACTAGATATGGCCAGTCTTGTACCAACCTTTTACTTAGTCAAAACATTTAGAAAAATGACTGATAAATGAAGACAAGTGACTGATAATTTAATGAGGAACATGAAAGATGAGAGCTCCAAAAATCTGGGAAGTTCCTGGTGACTACCCACTAGTCACAGGTCATGTTATAGAGCCTACATGTCAAACCTTGCGCTCTGATACCATAATGTAACACCCCACTTAGATAAGTGGACCGTTACGTGTATTTATGGCGTGTCATCAAAGCCTAAGGTAAATGTCCTAAAGCATTAACTGACCATAACGGAAATACCGGAATCAAACATCGGTAATCCAACATAAGCTCAAAACATGAAAAGTAAAATACTGAAAGAAAAGGACTAAACAATGTCCAAATAAACAGAATAATATAAGAAGTGCATAAAGTAAGAAATCTGTATAGCTTCCATCTAAATGCACATGCTCTCAGAATCCTAAGAGCATCCTGGTGTACCTGCCGTTAGAACATGAAAGGAACTACGGCTGAGCATAATGCCCAGTGAACGGATATAAAGCATGATAAGGAATTACTGAAATGAAGCAGATGATAAAATACTGAAGCTGTAAGACTGATAAGTAAAGTGGCAGCGGAAATCTGTGAATAATCTGTAACGTCTGATTTATAAATAATAAAGCTGAACTGTTATTTGTTAAATCTGAAAACATGCATTTACTGTATTTTAATTGATAGAGCTTATATAGGTCATGTGCTGTAACAACGGTGCATGAATAACTGGAGGGGTGACCTCTAAATGCAGTAGAGGGGTGACCTCTAAATACTGTGCTGGGTGGAGGGATCAGCTCCAATGTGAAGGATGTAGAGCACACACCACATTCACCTGATAAACTATAAACTTATAATCCTAGGATGCATCCATACGCCCCACTAATAATACTGATAAAAATGGCCAAGCTGAGCTGAGTGGGACGATGCAGGATATCACTCTCCTGCACGTGAGTCATGACACCGGTGCCTCAAGTGTCATGGTTAAGGTACCTCCGTAACTAGTACTACTGACTGGTCATGCTTGTATATAAGGCTCAGGCAATTTAACTTAACTATAAAACTGATTTCTGATAATTCTTATATCATATAAATAGTCGTAACCATGCATAGAAGGGAAGTCCTTACTGAAAGGACGGAAAATCCGTACCTCTTGTCCAGTAACTAACTGATGGAAGACTGAACAAACACCACTCGGGCTTCACGGAAGCTACAATAATAATAGACACGAATAAGTTATCTGATCTTAATTTAATTTACTGATCTTTTCTGTTCTTAGGTTGATTCAATATGATCTTGTATTCGTGTACTGTATAATCTGGTAAATCTGAATGTTCTATTATATTACTGATAAGTGTATTCTTGTAATTCTGATTACCGTATGATATGTATTTCTTATATTTACGATCTTACTAAAAAATAGTAACCTGCCATACATAGAAAGTTTCCTAAATTTAGAAAGTTTCCAAAAGAGTTTTCTTGAAATTTAAATCATAATATACATGACATGTTTATAAGTGATTAGAATGATTTAACTAATATCAATTAAATTTTATTAATTAAATTAATAAAACAAAACTACTTACTTTATTTATAAAACCAATTTTATAACATGATTTAAATAAGATATTAAAATGAAACTCGAATTCATTATTTTCCGTGACCTCGAATCCCGAGCCCGTAATTTACATATAAGCCGAAACATAATGTCAAAATCAAACAACCCGTCAGTGGCTAAACCGGTTAGCCGGCTGCTACTGACGGCTAGCCACTGCCTTTGTTACCCGTTCCCACTATTTATATTACGTTCCCACTGCTAATAGTACGTTCCCCTGCTAATTGTACGTTCCCACTGCTAACTATATGATTCCCATTGTTAATGTTTCTACAGTTAAGCAAAACACCCCTTTATGGAAGATTAGTCCCAAACACCCCCTTAATGTCGATACCCACTGCATATAAACCCAAACACACCCTGCGATTTCCCCACTGATTTAAAACAAACACAGCCCTCGCTGGTTGATTTGTTCCCGCTACTTTCATACACCAACACCCCTGGAAAACTCGTATGCCCATTGTTATAACCAAACACACTTCGTTCCTATACCCAAACACACCCTGCGTTGGTTTGCTGCTCACGGCAGAAACAAGAGAACACCACCGAGACTCGCCGGTCACGGTTTGTGCACCTATCTGGACCAACGAAACAATTGAACCCGGACTCTTGATCAATTATAAACGGAAATTTAATTAACGAGATTAGATTCTTACCTGCGTTTAGGGTTTAAGGAATCATGAAACGTGAATCAACCTTGATTCCTTGACTGAACAACAATATGTTTTCTTTTTTTGATCTTGCTGATTTACTCGACGGCAGAAAGGAGACACCCCAAAATATAAGCGGCCGCCCCCTTTTTTATTAGGGTTTTTGTCTTCTTTTTTTTATCATCTGAAGTAAACTCTCCCCCCGTCTTATTTTATTTTATTTTTTTAGAAAAAAAACGGCAATACAATTAAACGGGCCACAACCCATTTTCCTTTATCTTTTTTTTGAACCCCCACCGACCATAACAAACATATACTTGATTTGTTCTATTTTTTTAATTTTAATACTTGCCTGTTCGTGATCGTGTTTTTAAATTCTCGTCAAGAACTTATTTATTTCCTGAAAATGAATAGCTAATAATTATTTTCTGAATAATTAGTTTATGACACGATATTAATTAAAACTGAGACTGCGTGATTCCTGATAACGTTTAATTATTTTCTGCATAATAATTACAACATACTTAATATTTTATGATAGCAAATAATTATTTTTCTGAATTATATTTATAATAAAACAAAACTGTGTATTTAATATTTTAAATTTTAAATACGGGTTTTTCAAGTTTTAACTTAAAACAATTATTTGTTAAAAAACTTTAGATTTTCGATAATTATAACATTTTAAAACGGCCCTGATACCACTGAAGGTTTATAAACATCATAACAATTATATAAAACCCTAAACAAGATCAAAGCACATATAGCGGAAGTGATTTAACAATATCATAATACTAACATAATTATAATTAATCGAATTAAGGTTCCATACCTTTACACTAAAGCAAATCCACAAGACTAAGATCGAATCACCAATTCGGGCTTATACCGTATATCACCAAGATATAGTCTAAACTAAGACTATATTACGATCTTGTACACACGTAATACAACGAGCTAACCGTGATTCTAGCACGTGAAACCGAGCTACAATGCTTGTAGATAATCTACCCAACAACCCTAGACAGGGGCTAGGACTAGAATGTAAGTAAAACGATCACCCATGAAAACCAACCAAAACCCCTTGTTGGTTTCCTTATGCGATCGATTAAAGAGAAGAAGAGGGGAAGAGATTTTTGTGTGTTGAATTATGAGGAGAAGGATTTGTTTATATAGGCATAAGCATGTATCCAAAAACAAATAAAAGGAAGTTTCCCCCCTTCCTTTTCCCCATAACCGACCGACCAAACACCCCCATGGGGTGTTCCGGAATCTTCCAAACATCTTTCTTTTTAGTTACTTACTATATAATTATTTAACACTCGTTAATACTTAACTAACAATTAATTAACGATCGTAAAGTTATGTCTTGGTTTAATTTAATAAATACATAAATATATATTTATTAATAAAATTAATAAATACAATAAATATATTTATTAATTAAATTAACTCTTTACGTATTGTGTGCAATCCCGTAATCTCAAGTTCGATCCTATCACACGACTATTAAATGTAAGTCCATAAACTTACAGCATCGACATAAAATTTAACGCGGAGCTCGTTTTCTTCCTTAGCCCCAAAAACAAGTTCCATGTCTTTAGTATTCCTAAGATACTTAAGAATGATCTTAACAGCAGTCCAGTGTTTCTCACCAGGATTCTATTGGAATCTACTACAAAGATTTTGCGCAAACGCAACATCAGGTCTAGTTCATCTTACCACATACATAATAGAGCCAATTTCCGAATCATACGGAACTTTCATCATGCGTTTCACCTCACTAGGTGTGATCGCACATTGCTTTTTACTTAAGTCAGTCTTTTCTTGCATTGGAACAAATCCTTTCTTAGATTTATCCATCCTAAGCTTCTTTTTTTTAAGTCAGTCTTTGACTTAAAGACAATAACCTCTTAGATCTATCTCTTATGATCTTAATTCCAAGAATATGCGCAGCCTCTCCTAGATCCTTCATGGAAAAACACTTGCTCATCCAAGCATTCACTTCCTGCAGCATTGTAGTGCTATTTCCCATATGTAATATGTCATCCACATATAATACTAGGAATGCAACATTACTCCCACTAGCTTTGACATATACACATGGCTCATCGGGATTTTGAACGAAATCAAGCTTCTTAATTTCTTCGTCAAACCATTTATTCCAAGCTCTTAAAGTTTCTTCAAATCGTAAATGGATCTCTGATGAGATGGCATTTATACATGATCTCATCGTTCTTTTCGGGCTTTAAATGCATAAAATGTCATAAAATACCATATATATGCTTGTGTTTGTTTACTTGTGTATTTTAGGTATGGATATCGTGAAAAAGACAAAAGATCACAAGTTACAAGGAAAAACGGACACGAGAAACGAAGTCGTACAAAGAACCGGGCCCTAATCATGGAATTCTCAACAAATACCCTTGAAGACTTGAAGACAAACAAGATTGATCCTCATTTATTGAAGAAATGACACTTAAAACACTTGTATATTCATAATTACAAGTTTGGTCCCTTAAGTTTGTCAAAATTACACAAAAGGTCCTTCAACTTTGAAGAAATGGCAAGAATAGTCCCTCCACAAATCAAAATTATCAATAATGGACCCTCATAAAGTCAAAGAAACAATGAAGACCTTTGAAGATCAACAATGTCCAAGATCAGCCCTTGAATAATCTCAAAATGGCAAAAACAACCCTTGTAATCCTTTTGGAAAAATAATGTGCCAAAACTGCCAAGTCATGAAACTTATTAACAAAGGAATGGAAGTTTTTGTGGCTGAAAACACGTTTTACCCACTTTCTGAAAACACAAGGGCCAAATATGGGCAAAATAAACATTCAAATGTTTATTGCACCAAACACCTTTCCACCCTACAAAAACGGATCAAACAAGAGTACTATTCACCTTTTACAGCCCAGATTTTACACAACTTAAATCAAAGGGTAAAATGAAATTACCTTGGCACACGTTTGATTCACCTCACCTTAAACACATCCCACACATAAAACCCTCACTCCCACTCACAAAGGACCCCACCCCCAATTCCCTTTCCACCAATCAGCAAGCAACTTAGCCTCCAAGTCATGTGACGTGTCAAGATCAACAGCCCACAACATTTGCTTCATTCCAAAGCTAAAATGAACAGCCTTGATCAAATTGGACAGCTCAAAATCAGAAAACGTCTAGAAGACCTCAAGGGCACATTTGGGAATTCACTTCTAGGGTTTATGAATAGTGTTAGCCAGGCATTTGCCTATAAAAGGAGACCTCAACATGTGAGAGTCCCTTTGTTCCAGATTTTAGCTTTAAATCTTTGTAATTCCTTTTTATGAAATAAAGTTTAAATTTCTTAAAATTCTGAGTTTTAATCTGTTATTTATAAAAGTTTGGTGTTTGAGAAGCTAAAATCTGAGTTCCATTTATATGTTTGAAGGTTTTTGAGGCAAGGTTTTAGTTGATAAAGCTTGGGTTTCAAAAATCAGAAAGTTGGCATAATATTTGATCTCACTTTGTGTTTGTTCATCTTAGCAGCATTAGAAGCTGGTACTTGTTTTGCTAGTACCTCAGCTCAAACAATCCAGGGCCTGGATGTAGGTCTTGGAGGTTTGCACCTTCTTCCCTTTTCATTTTCTCTTTAAGTTTCTGAATATTTGTGATTTTTGTGGATTTGTTCTTGAATCTGTGTTATTGTGGATGTTTATTGTTGATTTGGCTTGGTTTGATGTTAATGAGGTGTTATTGATCTGATTTGTGGGTTGAATCTTAATGATCCTTTGAAAATTTGTGAAAATAAGTTTTAAAAGGGTGTTTGGGATTACTGCATAAGTTGGATTTGAGGTTTGTTAAGTGCTTGTGTGTTGTATGCAAGTATTGGTATCTGATATTTGGGTGCATATGTTCATCTGTTTGCAGGTTTTAAGGTCTTGAACACATAGATTCATAGATTGGCTATAAAATCTTCATAACTTGGTAAAATTGGCTAGGATTTTGAGGACACCTAGATCTAAGCTTAGGTTAAGGGTAACAAGTGCTAAATCAAAGCTAATCACACCAGGGTAGAAGGATTTGAGGCTTGAAATTGGATTAAGTGTCAAGTATATCAGCAAACTGTTTCTGCATATTGTTCTTTGTTCATCAATAACTTTTTGTGCTTTGATCTTGCTATTTAATTTGATTCAGTGTTTGTTTCTTGTTGCTTTGTGTTTATTGTTAGTTTATATAGCTTGTGTATGCATCTGGTTAAGTTTGGTTGGCTTATTTTGCTGAAATCTGCTTATTAAGTGCTTAACTGCTTATTTGCATATCTGGAGCATATCTGTGGACTGTTTGGCTTATTGTGGCATATTGTGTGGATAATTTTGTGATTTTATTGTTGCTATAGACTCCTTGTGGTTCACTGATCACAAGGGTGCCTTTGTTTCCAATTGAATCAAACCAGAACTCTCAAATAAGCTTGGTCAAATAGTCAAAGCAGTGGGAACTCCTTTCCCCTGCTGGTTGCCACTGATAGTGCATTTTTGGTGTCAGCTTATCAATAAGCTATAATAGCTTATTTTAACTAGCAACAACTTTGTTTTTGTAATAGGTGCTCATATTTTGACCCATTTGTTCATCCTGGAGCATTTGGGTGGTTGACTTTTAGGTTTGACTAGAAAACCAAGTCCTTTGACTTTTACATAAGTTCATTTGTGCTTATTCTGGCTTATTTCTTGTGCTTATTAGATTTTTGTTGATTGATATTGCTTATTGAGTCCATTTGAAAGCTTTTGCATGTTAAATCAGCTTCTGAGGTTGAGTATTTCTCAAAAACGACTATTTTGTCGTTTTGTGAATTTTTACTTTTCTATTTTCTGGCTTATTGAGTGAGCTTATTGGAAATTTCTTTTGACAGATCTCTTAAGCATCCAAAAAGAGGGTTGTGTGTCAAATTAGAGCTTATGGCATTAGCTTATGGCTTAATGGGCTGAAAAGCCCAATAAGAATAAGCTTTGTGTTTAATAAGCTGTGATAAGCACATTTTCAGCTTTTGGGCCTTTAGAGTTTTGTTCTTAGAATTAAATTTTAAGTCAGATAGGGCTTTTCCAAGTCAATTGGGCCAAGTTTGACTTTTTGGGCCCAAAAGCCCATTTGTGTTGACTGAATTTGGATTTGGCCCATTTGAGGGCCCATTAGGGGTATTTTGGTAATTTCACTTTGATTTTCTGATTATTTAGGTTAAAATAAACTAGTTTGCAAGTTTTTAGAATTTTTTTTAATTTTTGGATTTTTAATATTATTTTATTATTATTTTATTGTTATTTTTAAAATTTCACTTTTTCCAACTTTTTACATTTTTCTTAGGTTAAATACATTAAAATAGGTATTTAGCAACTTTTAGAATAATTTTATCACTTATAGATTAATTTTTATAATTATTTTAAGTTTTAATAGTTTTTAAATCATTTTAAATAGTTTTTATTAGTTTTAAAATTTCTAAAAATAGTTTTTAATCATTTTAGGTCATTTTAGAGGTTTGTCAATTGAAAAATCTTTATTTGGGCTTTTTGATAATTTATTTGATTTTTAGGCCTTAATTAGCATTTAAAAATTGAATATTTAATTATTTAAAAGGTTTGAAAAAGTTTTGATAATTGGTAAACTCTTAGTTTATTATTTTTGATTTTTGGTGAATTTTTGGTAATTTTTAGAATTTATTTTTATTTTTGTGGTTTTTAAGGTTCTACGTTTTAACTTTCTAATAGTGATTTTGAGTTAATTTTTATTTTTACGACTTCGTCATTTTCTCTTCTAATCCCCTTCTAAACCAAATATTAATCCCAAATCTTTTACATCTTAGTCACACACATATACCTCCTTGGGAAACGAACTTAATCGGGTCATTAACACTTGATTTTTCCTAAAGTCATTTGTTCAATACTTACCGCTTTTACGCCTTTTTCCTAAAAGGTGTATTTTACCACAATCACTTTGGCGCCGCTGCCGGGGAGGTGTGTCGTGATTAATTTGCATTGTTGTTTTTAATATTAACCAAATAGTATTTGTATTAGTAGAACTCTACTAATACGTATTATCGGTTTTCTTGGTTTTTCTTGTACAAATATTATTACTATATTGTATTAAGTATCACAATCAATAAACAATATCTCCAAAAGTGTGAAAACACAACCTTAATTGGGATTTGATCTCCTAATTATTGTATTCGAATCTCAAACAAAAAGAAAAGGCAAAAATAGATAAATACTTTCGTGAAGCTCGATTTTGAAAGATACAAACTATAAGGTGGGTATAAGGCGGGTATTATAAAATATACCCTAAGGAAAAAGGCTCTTAAGTGCTTCGCGCCGCCTCGTTTCCCCGCTTGCTTGTGAGTATTTTGAGATTGAAGGCTAATCGAGGGTTTTGCCGCCCAAAGTATTATTACGTATACTATATTTGCTTGGTTTTCTTTGTGATTAAAACCTCTTGAACAATTTGGTTTTCGCCAAAGTTCTAAAGTCATTCGAAGGCGTTCACTCCGCGTGATCGTTTTCATTCCTTTGAGGCTTCTTTAATCAAGAGTTTGATTCGAGGAGAGATTTTGTAGATTGTTGTCTACGAAGATACACCAAAATCCAAAAAAAATTAAATATCATCAAAAACACAAAAAAAATTGAAAATTCATAAAACACCCAAAAAGAATCTTCTTTGCTCACCTCCCATTCTTCGTGAAGTTTATGATCACTCGTAATCAAGCAAAATGAGCTCGTAAACGACTTCAAAAGCAAGCCAATCAAGAGACGTTGATTGTTGAAGAACCTCCAATTGTTGAACCTAATGTAGAACAAGAAGTCGTCATGGCTAATCGTACTATGATGGAGTTGCTACAAGCACCCACCGAGGGTTTTGGAGAGGCTATTGTAATTCCCGCCATTCTTGCGGAGAATTTCGAAATTAAGACGGGTTTAATGTCGATGTTGCAAGCAAATAAGTTTAGAGGTCACGAGAAAGACAACCCGCATTACCAAATTAGGAATTTCAACCGTCTCACCGCCACTAGCAAATTTAAGGATGTTCCACATGACGCCATTAAGATGATTTTGTTTCCATACTCGTTGGATGGACCCGCAAAAATTTGGCTCGAGAAAGAACCGCCAAATTCGATTTTGACATAGGCCGATCTCGTTTCTAAGTTTGTGAACAAGTTTTTTTCACCATCTAAAACAACACACTTAAAAAATGAGATTTCACGATTTGTGCAAAGAAATAATGAAAGTTTTTCAATGGCATGGGAACGATTTAAAGAGATGTTACATGAATGTCCACACCATGATTTTACGGAATTGCATCAAGTGGATACTTTTTATAATGGGCTTAATGATCATGAACGAGATTATTTGAATGCCGCCGCGGGTGGGAATTTTTTGTGCAAGACGACAAATGAGGCTTTACAAATCATTGAAAATAGATCTAAGGTTTATAACCCTCGTAACACACCGAGTGTTGCCAATATGGGTTCGTCATCTTCGTCACAATCGTCTCGTAGCATTAACGCCTTACATGATGAAGCTAATGAGGAAAATCGGTTTTTTGATAGATTTGCTAATCTAATGTCCCATTGGAAGGCTCAAGAAGCTTCCAATTCCGCTTCGGTTAAAGCGGTTGCTAAGAGTTATTTATCATGTGGGGGAGCTCATGATCTTTCCGAGTGCATTACCGCGGATGGTAACACTTCGAGTGCTTATGTAGCAACGGGAACTTACAACCAAAACGACCAAGGTTCCCGCCAAAATCAAGCTCCACCAAACCAAAATGTTAACAATTATCGAAACAACAACCAAGGTAATTACCAAGGCAACACACGTAACTACAACAAGGGGAATTATTAAAGTGGGAATGGACAAATCTCTAATCAAAACCAAAACCGTGATTTTCAAAACACTACACAAGGTTTTCAAAATGCTCACACTAAAAATTTGCAAGGAGAATTTTTGGATTATGCAAAAGCAAATGATGCTAAATTTGATAACATGCAACGTGAGATGATTAGCTTAAGGTCCGAGTTGAAAAACGAGCTTAAAAATGAACTTGCTAATGAACTTAAAACTCATGCAAACAAAATGGAAGGAAATGTCCAACGTCTTCAACAAAATCAACAAAAGATGGAATTAGGACAACATGAGATTAAGCAAGAGTTATTAAAAGCGGATGCTAGGCAATCAAAATTTGAGGACCGAATGGCTAAGATGTTTGAAGCAATCATGTGTAAACCCTCTTCCTCGGGTGGTCTTCCTAGTGATACCATTAACAACCCGAGGGGAGAAATGAAGGTTATTACTACACGAAGTGGTAAAACTTTCAAGGAACCAATCTCTCGTCCAAGTACTTCTAAGGAGAAGGAAATCGAGAAAGAACCCGAGGTGATGGTCGAAAAGGAGCACATTACAATCCCACGAAGTACCGCTCACACCACACCTACGGTTGAACCAATACCAATTGTGGAACCCGAGTTTCCAAGGCCGTTGCCTAATGACCAACCCACACCACCTTCACCTTTACCCTACCCTTCAAGACGTAACAAAGAGAAAGCACAAGAACGGAACAATTATCAATTTGAGCTATTTATGAAAATGTTTCGTGATTTGCATTTTAACATAAGTTTTGCCGATGCTTTAATCATGATGCCTCGATTCGCCGCAAACTTCAAAAGTATGCTAAACAACAAAGAAAAGTTACAACAATCGTCTAGTTGTTCATCGGTTTTTCTTAGCCGCATACCACAAAAAGTCGGTTATCCCGGTAAATTTTTGATTCCGTGTGCTATTCAAGATATGGAGGAATGCTACGCCTTGGCCGATCTTGGTGCTAGTATTAATTTAATGCCTCTCGAGATTTTCAAATCACTTTCGCTTCCGGCTCTTACTCCTTCGAACATGTCTATCGAGATGGCCGATCATTCTATGATTTTAGCATGTGGAGTAGCCGAGGACGTTTTTGTTGAAGTCGGAAAGTTTTACTATCCCGTTGACTTTATCGTTGTAGACATTCCTATCGATCGAAAAGTTCCTCTCATATTGGGTCGCTCATTTTTGGATACATCAAGAGCACTTATCGATGTCCATGCTCGAAAAATCACCCTTCGTTTCAATGAAGAAGAACTTGTCATCAATGCAACACAAAACTCCAATCTTTCTCATGTCTATTCTATTGCAACTTTAAACCATGGTGATTCAACCAATTTCATTTGCAAAGAATTTTCACCAAGGGTTTTAGGAAATGTCGCCAAAAACAATTTACCATTTCCTCCGCCGATGGAGGTTATGAGTGTAAAGCCTACAAAGAAGAAACCGTCAATACATGAATCAAAAAATCCTTCACCTCACCTCGAACATTCATTATTGAAAAGTATTGATAAGTTGCCGGTTCCTACGAAAGATCTTTCGGATGATGAATATGTAGACCCCGATGGGGAAGTTTTCTTCGTCGATAAACGTTTTGAGAACTTGCCACCACCAAAACCAAAACGATTTACAAATGTGAGAATTTTTAGTGTGACTAACATCGTCTTAGAAACACCAAATATTTTCGACATAATCAAAAAGGGTTTTCATAAAGAGAGTTTAAAAGATAAAAAAGGAAAAGATCTTAAATGTGATTTAATTGATTTTTCTACAAATCTAACTCCGTCATCACCACGTGATTTGAGTGCTACAAGCTCGTCTACTCCTTTTAACGATGCTTTGTGTGGTTCTAGTATGGGGGAAGCCCCTTATGTTCCCTCATCCTTGTCCACCGAGGACGAGATATTCGATCCCGGAATTTCATGTAAAGGGAAATCTCGGTCTTCCACCGATGCAATAAATGGAAACTATATCTATTTGCTTGGTGCGAGTCTACCTCGAGTAGCTCGAAAGTTTGTCTTACCAATTGTCCCACCTTTCTACTTCTCATCTCTTTTCTTCAAACTCTTTGAGTTTATGGCACATGTTGAAGTGGCGTTAATTTGTTTTTCCAATGAAAACGAGAACGCCATCTTCGACCCCGGTATTTTGCATCATTTAAGGACTTAGTCCTTTATACCGGTTGCTTTTTGGGCCTTGTTTATCATGTAAGCCCCATCAAAAATTGACCATACCATGATTTTCCCTAAATGTTCACATTTTGAGGGGATCGAGTCGAGCTCATGACTCGGTAATCAAAAACGAGGTGCCTCATGGGGGAGATCCCATGCTTATCTTTTATGCTCACTATTCACTAATAAGGGGACTTGTACCCTTTCAACTCGTTGTCTCGTGGTTGTTTGTGATTGTGTTATCTAGATCATCATCATCATCTACGATTGAAGACTCTCGTGTTCGTTTACGTGAGCCTCCATCGTTCGTTTGAAGAAGTTTTTCACGATTCCATGACATATCCTTTATTGTTCTAACAATTATCTTTTAGCATAATTAATAAACGGCTTTAGATATATTGTTGATCACCCTTTCCATGCTAGATCCTAAGCATTCGACTCTTCGTCTCTAGTATGGGGGTGCTGCACCTTTAGACTCGAAACATTGAGGACAATGTTTACTTTTAGTATGGGGGGTGAATAGATACTTGCTTTGCTACGCCCTCACGCTTTCCAACTTTCAATGTTTTGTTTTGCTAATAAGGCTAAAAATGGCCAAATTTTAAATTTTTTCTTAGTTTTTCATAAGTGTTTTTAAGACACAAATGTATATTTTCCATTGGGTAGAATAAGAGTTAATTTTTGATTTGATGGGCATTTGGAGCCATTTACATTCCTTAACCCGCTCAATTCAAGTTTTGCTAGACTTTTATATAGGGAGCTTTAAAACGCGAAAGTCTTAATTCATTCGGGTTAAGAACAAGAACTTTTCGCAAGTTCCTATAATTGATTCTAGAAAGTCACTTATCAAGGGAACTTTAAGATGCATTCTCTAAACTTGAAAAAAGTCCAAGAAAGTGCAAGATCCTATAGGTGGCTTGAAAACCCAAAACTTTGATTTGATATAGTCTTAATGAAAGCTAATCCAAATTTGGCTTAATTTTGACTTGCATGGCTAAGTATTCACGAGTCTCTTTAATTAGAGGTCTTTATATAGTGAAGAACGAGAAATGATAGAGTTAGACAAGTGATCATGCTAAACGTAGAACATGAAAGTGTTCTTTCAAAAACTCATATGTTTTTAATTGTGGCTTTTTCTTCCCATAAGATCAATGCATTAGGAATAAATCATAATTGCAATAAGTAAGGTCGTACGATTTGAAAGGTTACTTAGCCTCTAGCGCAAGATCGTTTAAAAGTTGCTCGGGGTTGAATAGAGTTCATAGCCAAGGCATAACTTATTGAAGCGGGACGCGAAGATTGGCGATCATCCCAAAAGGCCCTAACAAGGCATGAGGAGCTCTATTTTTGCTAAAGATCCAAAGATGATGTGAAGTATCATTATTCCTAAATCAATATGAAGGATCGAGACACACGACGAGAAGCAAGTACTCCCCTAAAGAATGGAGAAAGTCTATCCAAAAAGACCCTAACAAGGTATGAGGATAAATATATCCAAGTCCGAAAAGGAGGCGGATCGTTGTATATCAAAATCCAAAGTAAAGATTGAAGAAAAATGATGAAGTCGTGGTCCTATATGAAGAATCTCTCAAAAAAACGTCAAGTGAAGAAATTCCAAATATATGAAGAGAAGACCATTATTTCAAGAACGTCTTCCCAAGATTTGAAGTATGAAGTACATGCCAAATATCGGTCCGAGAAAGGTCTCAAATCGTGAAACGAGTTATGCCAAGATATGAACTTAAGGAGATACACGAGAAGCCGTTTTAAAAGATTTTGTCCTTCGGCTAACTATTGATCAAATCGTGCTACTTTGCTTTCGGATTAATAACTACTCAAATAAGTCAATATGAATCACTTGTGATCCATGACAAATAGATAAAAAATGCTAGTAACCCATTTCCTTTTATAATAACTAGGATTGCGGGGAGAAAAAGTATTACACAATTTGGACGTATGAGTAGTGTTAGCATTGTGACTTTTACCAACAATGATCTTGTTTTTGCACTTAGCATGGAATGTATGACAATCAACGATGACGAAGTTTACTCTAAGGGACATTAACTTGTTTCTATTCTTTGACCCTAAAAGTCGCTTTTTGTGATGAAAATCATACATTATGTCTTTACACATCATCGTAGTATGTTGCAAGTCTTTTACTCTTCAATTAAGGTTAATAAAATTGAACTTTGGTGATGCTTAGATACTTTATTCTAGCATTGCGTGAGGGCACGGCAATGGCTTAGTATGGGGGAGTGATGAGATAGCATTTATACATGATCTCATCGTTCTTTTCGGGCATTAAATGCATAAAAATGTCATAAAATACCATATATATGCTTGTGTTTGTTTACTTGTGTATTTTAGGTATGGATATCGTGAAAAAGACAAAAGATCACAAGTTACAAGGAAAAACGGACACGAGAAACGAAGTCGTACAAAGAACCGGGCCCTAATCATGGAATTCTCAACAAATACCCTTGAAGACTTGAAGACAAACAAGATTGATCCTCATTTATTGAAGAAATGACACTTAAAACCCTTGTATATTCATAATTACAAGTTTGGTCCCTTAAGTTTGTCAAAATGACACAAAAGGTCCTTCAACTTTGAATAAATGGCAAGAATAGTCCCTCCACAAATCAAAATTGCCAATAATGGTCCCTCATAAAGTCAAAGAAACAATGAAGACCTTTGAAGATCAACAATGTCCAAGATCAGCCCTTGAACAATCTCAAAATGGCAAAAACAACCCTTGTAATCCTTTTGGAAAAATAATGTGCCAAAACTGCCAAGTCATGAAACTTATTAACAAAGGAATGGAAGTTTTTGTGGCTGAAAACACGTTTTACCCACTTTCTGAAAACACAAGGGCCAAATATGGGCAAAATAAACATTCAAATGTTTATTGCGCCAAACACCTTTCCACCCTACAAAAACAGATCAAACAAGAGTACTATTCACCTTTTACAGCCCAGATTTTACACAACTTAAATCAAATGGTAAAATGAAATTACCTTGGCACACGTTTGATTCACCTCACCTTAAACACATCCCACACATAAAACCCTCACTCCCACTCACAAAGGACCCCACCACCAATTCCCTTTCCACCAATCAACAAGCAACTTAGCCTCCAAGTCATGTGACGTGTCAAGATCAACAGCCCACAACATTTGCTTCATTCCAAAGCTAAAATGAACAGCCTTGATCAAATTGGACAGCTCAAAATCAGAAAACGTCTAGAAGACCTCAAGGGCACATTTGGGAATTCACTTCTAGGGTTTATGAATAGTGTTAGCCAGGCATTTGCCTATAAAAGGAGACCTCAACATGTGAGAGTCCCTTTGTTCCAGATTTTAGCTTTAAATCTTTGTAATTCCTTTTTATGAAATAAAGTTTAAATTTCTTAAAATTCTGAGTTTTAATCTGTTATTTATAAAAGTTTGGTGTTTGAGAAGCTAAAATCTGAGTTCCATTTATATGTTTGAAGGTTTTTGAGGCAAGGTTTTAGTTGATAAAGCTTGGGTTTCAAAAATCAGAAAGTTGGCATAATATTTGATCTCACTTTGTGTTTGTTCATCTTAGCAGCATTGGAAGCTGGTACTTGTTTTGCTAGTACCTCAGCTCAAACAATCCAGGGCCTGGATATAGGTCTTGGAGGTTTGCACCTTCTTCCCTTTTCATTTTCTCTTTAAGTTTCTGAATATTTGTGATTTTTGTGGATTTGTTCTTGAATCTGTGTTATTGTGGATGTTTATTGTTGATTTGGCTTGGTTTGATGTTAATGAGGTGTTATTGATCTGATTTGTGGGTTGAATCTTAATGATCCTTTGAAAATTTGTGAAAATAAGTTTTAAAAGGGTGTTTGGGATTACTGCATAAGTTGGATTTGAGGTTTGTTAAGTGCTTGTGTGTTGTATGCAAGTATTGGTATCTGGTATTTGGGTGCATATGTTCATCTGTTTGCAGGTTTTAAGGTCTTGAACACATAGATTCATAGATTGGCTATAAAATCTTCATAACTTGGTAAAATTGGCTAGGATTTTGAGGACACCTAGATCTAAGCTTAGGTTAAGGGTAACAAGTGCTAAATCAAAGCTAATCACACCAGGGTAGAAGGATTTGAGGCTTGAAATTGGATTAAGTGTCAAGTATATCAGCAAACTGTTTCTGCATATTGTTCTTTGTTCATCAGTAACTTTTTGTGCTTTGATCTTGCTATTTAATTTGATTCAGTGTTTGTTTCTTGTTGCTTTGTGTTTATTGTTAGTTTATATAGCTTGTGTATGCATCTGGTTAAGTTTGGTTGGCTTATTTTGCTGAAATCTGCTTATTAAGTGCTTAACTGCTTATTTGCATATCTGGAGCATATATGTGGACTGTTTGGCTTATTGTGGCTTATTGTGTGGATAATTTTGTGATTTTATTGTTGCTATTGACTCCTTGTGGTTCACTGATCACAAGGGTGCCTTTGTTTCCAATTGAATCAAACCAGAACTCTCAAATAAGCTTGGTCAAATAGTCAAAGCAGTGGGAACTCCTTTCCCCTGCTGGTTGCCACTGATAGTGCATTTTTGGTGTCAGCTTATCAATAAGCTATAATAGCTTATTTTAACTAGCAACAACTTTGTTTTTGTAATAGGTGCTCATATTTTGACTCATTTGTTCATCCTGGAGCATTTGGGTGGTTGACTTTTAGGTTTGACTAGAAAACCAAGTCCTTTGACTTTTACATAAATTCATTTGTGCTTATTCTGGCTTATTTCTTGTGCTTATTGGATTTTTGTTGATTGATATTGCTTATTGAGTCCATTTGAAAGCTTTTGCAAGTTAAATCAGCTTCTGAGGTTGAGTATTTCTCAAAAACGACTATTTTGTCGTTTTGTGAATTTTTACTTTTCTATTTTCTGGCTTATTAAGTGAGCTTATTGGAAATTTCTTTTGACAGATCTCTTAAGCATCCAAAAAGAGGGTTGTGTGTCAAATTAGAGCTTATGGCATTAGCTTATGGCTTAATGGGCTAAAAAGCCCAATAAGAATAAGCTTTGTGTTTAATAAGCTGTGATAAGCACATTTTCAGCTTTTGGGCCTGTAGAGTTTTGTTCTTAGAATTAAATTTTAAGTCAGATAGGGCTTTTCCAAGTCAATTGGGCCAAGTTTGACTTTTTGGGCCCAAAAGCCCATTTGTGTTGACTGAATTTGGATTTGGCCCATTTGAAGGCCCATTAGGGGTATTTTGGTAATTTCACTTTGATTTTCTGATTATTTAGGTTAAATAAACTAGTTTGCACGTTTTTAGAATTTTTATAATTTTTGGATTTTTAATATTATTTTATTATTATTTTATTATTATTTTTAAAATTTCACTTTTTCCAACTTTTTACATTTTTCTTAGGTTAAATACATTAAAATAGGAATTTAGCAACTTTTAGAATAATTTTATCACTTATAGATTAAGTTTTATAATTATTTTAAGTTTTAATAGTTTTTAAATCATTTTAAATAGTTTTTTTTAGTTTTAAAATTTCTAAAAATAGTTTTTAATCATTTTAGGTCATTTTAGAGGTTTGTCAATTGAAAAATCTTTATTTGGGCTTTTTGATAACTTATTTGATTTTTAGGGCTTTAATTAGCATTTAAAATTGAATATTTAATTATTTAAAAGGTTTGAAAAAGTTTTGATAATTGGTAAACTCTTAGTTTATTATTTTTGATTTTTGGTGAATTTTTGGTAATTTTTAGAATTTATTTTTATTTTTGTGGTTTTTAAGGTTCTATGTTTTAACTTTCTAATAGTGATTTTGAGTTAATTTTTATTTTTACGACTTCGTCATTTTCTCTTCTAATCCCCTTCTAAACCAAATATTAATCTCAAATTTTTACATCTTAGTCACACACATATACCTCCTTGGGAAACGAACTTAATCGGGTCATTAACACTTGATTTTTCCTAAAGTCATTTGTTCAATACTTACCGCTTTTACGCCTTTTTCCTAAAAGGTGTATTTTACCACAATCAATCTCTACAACTTGCAAACTTTATATGGATACTTTGGATCAACAAAACCTTCTGGTTTCACTATGTAAACATCTTCACTTAGGTGATCATTCAAGAAAGCAGTCTTGACATCCATTTGCCAAATCTCATTGTCATAGAACGCTGTTATGACCAAGAATCCTAATAGTTCTTATGTCTGCGATGGGAGAAAAGGTTTCCTCATAATCTAGCCTGTAGGTTTGAGTGTATCCTTTTGCAACAAGTCGAGCTTTATAGGTGTGTATATTGCCATCCATGTCGGGCTTTATCTTATCAATCCATCTACGCCCTATGTTTCTTGCGCCCGCAGGAAGATCAATCAAAACCCATACTTGATTGTCTTTCATGGATTGAATTTCCACGTTCAATATTTCAAGCCACTTGTCGGGTCTAGCATCCGATATAGCCGCTTGATAATTAGGAGGCTCATCATGATCCCCTAATTGATGCTCCTCATCATGTATGTAGAATCCATATCTACTAGGTGCTTGAGGCGTCCTACCGAACCTTCAAACCTAAATGTCTACATTTTGAGGTTCAACAATTTCTTGTGGAACTTCATCAAGTACTTCACTAGTGTTATAAAAAGGCAGTGCATCTACATCTTCGACGATTTTTGATTTGTCAGTACTCCCACTTTCTCCAAGCCGTGGAGTACTCCCACTTGCTTCTTGATCTATGAAAGTAGTTTCAAAGAACTCAG
The DNA here is from genome assembly GCA_025667525.1 of Glebionis coronaria. Lineage (NCBI taxonomy): Eukaryota > Viridiplantae > Streptophyta > Magnoliopsida > Asterales > Asteraceae > Glebionis > Glebionis coronaria. The sequence continues at coordinate 57,391 of JANFOE010002349.1, forward strand.
CGTTTCGAGCAACAAATGTTTTGTTCTCAACTGGATAGTACAAGTAGTTACCCATCGTTTCCTTTGGGTATCCTACGAAAATGCACTTAATTGATATGGGGTCTAATTTGTTAGGAACATCTCGCTTCACGAGAGCCTCACAACCCCAAACCATCAAATAAGACAACTTGGGAGATTTCCCATGTCATACCTTATATGGTGTCTTATCGACCTTCTTAGTTGGAATCATATTAAGAATGCGTGATGCAGACTCTAACGTATAACCCCAAAAGGACTCTGGAAGAGTAGTTGAGTTCATCATGGAACGAACCATATCCAATAGAGCTCTATTCCTCCTTTCTGACACTCCATTATTTTAGGGCATGTAGGGAGGCGTGAGGTGTGACACAATGCTACATTTCTTCAAATGTTCCACAAACTCAAAGATTATATATTCGCCTCCACGATTGGATTGAATAGCCTTAATTTTCTTGCCGAGTTGGTTTTGCACTTCATTTTGAAATTCCTTGAATGTTTCAAATACTTCATGTTTATGTTTCACAAGGAAAACATACCCGTAACGGCTAAAATCATCCGTGAATGTCATGAAGTAGATAGCTCCTTCTCTAGACACGGTCCTAAAGGGTCCACAAACATCCGTATGAATGAGTCCTAAAAGATTAATGACTGGTTTTCACCAAGTAAGAAAATTATGTTCGTTGTGTGTGTCTATTCGAATTGATCACTGGTTAACGTTGTGCGACTCAGTCGTCTTTTGGTGAGAACAAATAGATTGGTCGTTGTAGTAAAGTAAATGTGCAAAAAGTTAAAGTAAATGACGGTAATTAAAACTAAAACTAATTAAAACTTAAATGATGCAATATTTAAAACTTTTTAAAAGTAATTGACGAGAAATTAAATGACGTAAATTAAAGCTCGACGAAAGGTAAAATTGACAATGTAATAAAAATAAGAATTTGAAAACTTAAAATAATGCAAACTTAAAAATTTAACTAAGGCAAAATAATAACACAACACCCCATCCATCGGAATCCCATCGGAATGTTGTCACAACAAAACCGTCGGAATAATCCGTCGGAATAGGATCGGAATGATGCTGTCAGAATGCACAAAAGTACCCCTGTCGGAATATTGATCGCAATATCCTATCGGAATGTTGATCGCAATATCCTATCGGAATAACACTCACCTATAGGAATGTCAACAAACCTGTCGGAATGTGTAATGTAATCCTGTCGGAATGTGGATTTATCGAAATATGGCTAGTGAAATTTCGGCAGCACTTCGTCGTAATAAAGCCTTAAGACCCGTCGCAGTATACGATCGCAATGAGCGATCACAATCACGATCGGAATAAGGGGGAATACTCAAAACCCTTTTCCAATGCAATGATCGGAATATCAGAAGAAGTTGTCAGAATCCGAGGTCTTTTGCGATGGAATTGAGATACAAAATAATCAAAGCAAATAAGCTAAGACTAAAAAACCAATACCAAAAACATGATTAAACAAGAATAAGACGAATGAAATAAGCAAAAATTTAAAGACTTTCAAGACACAAATTAAGCAAACTTTATAAAATAAACTTTAAAAAGATAAAACTTTTAAGAAAAATTTTAAAACAAATAAGCTAAATACAAAATAAGCCAATAAGATTGTCAAGCTTATAGCTTAATTCGTATAAAAGCCTAGATAGAAATAAAAAGATAAACTTTTTACTCAAATAAGCAATAAGATTAAGCAAAATTAATACTTAATCCGAATTAAAAACAAATCAAAACAAGAAAAGTGGAATAAGAATGCTAATGAAAAGCTTGATTAAAGGAAAATAAAGATTAACAACAAAATTAAAAGACTTTCTAGAATTAAAGGCAAGAAATTTAAGGTGCAAAACAAGGTAATTAAATTGACAATTAAGTAAATGACATGAAAATAAATGTGCAAGTAATTAAAGGTGGAGTGCTAAGTTGTCAAATTAGCTAACACCTCCTAATGTGATATTAGGAGGGTATTTATAGCAGATTAGGGAGGTAAGCATGTGTTGGAAGCTTCCTTTTTTCTTTCTTTCTCGTCTTTTCGTCTTTTAAGTTCTTCGACTATTGCGACTTTGTCTCGGGATTAATTAAACTCGTCTTGAAATTTCTTCATTAATTAGACTTGAGTTCTTGGGCTTTATTAAACTTTCATCTTTAGACTTTTCTTCGATAAATCTTCAGAATAGGCCTTGGACTTCCGTTCTTTTTGCACTCTTGATCTTTTGACTTCGTCTTTTGTCTTTTTCTTCGATAAAAGCTCGTGAAAGACCGTGTTTTCCTCCCTTTTCACATTTTGATCCTAAATCACAACAAAAACACAAACCACGCATAATTCCGATATTTACGACATAAAATACACGTTTTGGCTTGGTTATTATTGTAATTAAGTGGTAAAAGGATAAGTGTTTTCACACTTATTAAATCCCCTACACTTGACCATTGCAATGTCCTCATGCAATGGATTAATTACAAAGCAAGTTTTACATTTTCCATCATAGTCAATCCACATTGTCCTTTATTAAAGAGACAAAATATTTACATGGGGGGTTTTGGAATGTCATGAATGATTATCATCCTCAAGTTTCACGTTCCCCATACCATGCTTAAAAACGAGATCATTGTTATTATAAGTTAGCAAACTATCACAAACTCATGTGGGTCAATTATTTACTTACACTCACTTATTCCTAGGTGTATCTCTTATATTTTATTGTTGTCTTGAATGATCACGAGGATGCATTGTTGACATATTTAGATAGTTATTTAGGCCGAAAATAAAGTGGAACGATTTAATCAACTGTTAGCTAAAGGAAAAAATCTTTTAAACTGCTTCTCGGGACCTCATAAAGTTCATATATTGGCATAACTTTCTTCACGATTTGAGACCTCTCTCGGACCGATATTTGGCAGTGACTTCATACTTCAAATCTTTGAGAGACGTTCATGAAATTATGGTCTTCTCTTCATAATAGGATTTTCTTCACTTGAAGTTTTTGAGAGATTCTTCATATTTGGACCACGACTTCTTCATTTTTCTCCAATCTTTATTTGGGATTTTGATATACAACGATCCGCCTCCTTTTAGGACATGGATCTATTTATCCTCATACCTTGTTAGGGCCATTTTGGATAGACTTCTCCATGATCTTTAGGGGAGTATTTGCTTTTCGTCGTGTGTCTCGATCCTTCATATTGATTTTTTGATAAATGATTCTTCACATCACTTTTGGATCTTTAGCAGCAAAATGTAGCCCTCATGCCTTGTTAGGGTCTTTTCGGACTCGCCAATCTTCGCATCCCGCTTCAATAAGTTATGCCTTGGCTATGAACTCTAATTAATACCGAGCAACTTTTAAACGATCTTGTGCTAGAAGCTAAGTAACTTTTTAAATCGTACAACCTTACTTATTGAAATTAAATTTATTAGCAAGCGATGGGAGAAAAAGCTTATAATCAACTCACATAAATTCATGAAAGAATACCAAACTTATAATTGACTCTATCATCTCTCGTTCTCTACAATTTAAAATCTCTAGGAATGAGACTCGTGGATGTTTAGCCAATTAAATCAAAGTTTTGGGTTTTCAAGTCATCTATAACTTCTTAGACTTTTTCAAGTTTAGAATTCGCATTTTAAAGTTCCCTTGATAAACGACTTTCTAGGATCAATTATAGGAACTTGCGAAAAGTTCTTGTTCATAACCCTTAAAAGTTAAGACTTTCGCGTTTTAAAGTTCCCTATATAAAAGCCTAGCAAAACTTGACTTAAACACGTTAAGGATACTAGCTAGAGTAAACTTAGATAAGTAAACTCGGGTTGAGTCAAAAGATTCACAACGTATAAAAATTAAAACCACTTTATTAAAATTTATTCTAGCAAAGAAAGAAAATAACTATAACAAAGGTAAATACAACTAGACCAAATAGATAAAAAAATTTGAAAATGTCGAAAAATCAGTTTTCCGGTTTAAATGAGGACAAATACAAGGAAAAACCCACTTAACTTCGATAGATGTCCCCCTACACTTAATATAAACATTGTCCTCAATGTTTAAGCATGTGGAAGTAAACTCCCCTATACTTAGGACATTGTGCACTTTGTTTAAATCTTGCTAAGGAAGAGACAACTAAAGTGATTCCCATTTTAATATTGAAGAATATAAGATAGAGAATCAAAAGAGTTTAGGATAAAAACGGGAAGACGGGTACACGGAATCACGGGTCGTCAAAAGTCATCAAGAATGGATCTTTGAAAGCTTGAATCACTGCACATGATAAGAAAGAAAACAACAAACACATACTAGGGTCTCCCCCTACACTTACTATAAAAACAAAGAAAAAGGATAGATACTGCGGGTTGCCTCCCGAGAAGCACTTGTTTTTGTTAACCGAGTCGGGAGCCTGACTCGACCTTGATTAGCATAGAAAGAAGCTTGAAGCACATCCACCGGGATCAAATACATGGTTTTCGTCCATCAAATAGCACAAGTTTAACGCGAACAAGGCAAGCCAAAGAAGAGTAGGCAAGGTTCCCTTAAGCAGTTGTTGAGCACGGTGGTAGCAAGGGTGAAGAGGTGCAAGCATATCTCCAAAAGTTCCAAAAATCTTTCCTTTTATTTCATCAGATGGATACTAAGATGGCTTAAAAATTTCAATACTGGGATCGAACACCTTTTCCTTTAGGGGAAAATAACACTCAGGCTCAGTAGACCTTGAAGAAGATCCGCTCATAAATTGCACAATCTCATCCTCAGAAGGTGGATAGAGAGGTGTCAGGACATAAGTGCAGTGGATATCGGTGTTGTCCGGCTTCTTCTCCTTTGAAACGGGTTTCTTCATATCCAAAGGAGGATAAAGAGCATCATCAAAGTCTAAAGGAGGAGAATCACTCTCATTGGGGAAATAGGTATTGAGAAAAGTAGCAAAGTCTTCCTCAAATGAGTAGTCATCCAAAGTAGGATCAAGCATTGTTGGTGGAGGATCTTCATCAAAATTAGGAGTAAGGTCATCATGTGAAGAATCACTCGAAACAGTATCGACATCCTCAAAATCATCATATGTTGGCATGTCTTTATACTCAGAAGAAAAATCATCAGAATCATCCATATCAGAACTAGAATCATCATCATAGTCATCATAGGTTGGTGGAGACTCATGAATTGGTGGAGGATCTAAATTGGAGAGAGAATCATCCACATCATCTTTGAACAGTGGATTATCATAGAACGAATCGAAAAGAGGATTGTTGTAGACGACAAAATCATCAAGCACATTAATCATATTCGTTGATTCTCTTCCATTGGGTTTTGTTGTGATCTTCCCTATTTTAAATACTTGAGCATCATTCCCGACTCTTAAGATTAACTCACCTTCAGCAACATCGACTAAGGCTTTTCCGGTTCTCAAGAATGGCCGACCAAGTATTAAAGGTATACGAGGGTCCATTTCAATATCATAAACAACAAAGTCGACCGGAAAAGTAAAGGTGCCAACTTTAATAGACACATCTTCAACAATACCAACAGGGTAAGCGAGAGTGTGATTTGCTAGCTCAACAGTCATCTTTGTTGCTATAAGATCGGGTAATGATAGTGTTTTCCAAAAAGTTAAAGGCATCAAATTTATACTTGCCCCGAGATCAGCTAAGGCAGTAAATTCTTCGGTTATGTTGAAAATGCAAGACAACACAAAACGACCCGGATCTCCAAGTTTTTCCAGAAATTCTTTAGGAATGACTGTAGAATAGTTTTCATTTAAGCCTGTGTTGACAAACTCAGCCATCTTTTCCTTCTTGTTAAGCAATTACTTGAATGCTTTCATAAATTTCGGCATTTGGACAAGTGCTTCAACGAGGCTAATGATGAAATTCATTTGAGAGATCATCTTCATAAAATAAGTGATTTGAGCATCTTCTTTAGTAAGCAATTTGCTCTTGTCTAACCGAGAAGGATAAGGGATGTTGGGTTTATAGGTGGAAGGTGGGGTGGGTTAAGGGTTTTTCTTGGGTACTTCTTCATGCATAGTTGGAGACGGTAATGGAGAACTCGTACTAGGCATGGGAGTAGGAGGGATAAATGGTGGTGGAAGAGGTGTAGATGGAGTAACTGGGGGAGGGGTAGAATGTCCTACTAAGGTTGCTCCACTGCGTGTAGTAATAGCACTCACATTCGCTCTTGGGTTGGTGACGGTATTTGAAGGAAGAGAGCCCGAAGTAGAGGGTTGAGTAGTTGGTAAGAAACTAGCCAACATATTTTTCAAATCATCTCTTTTAGTGCTAAAAGAGGTTTGTATATCATGTCGAAGCTCGGATCTAATATCATTACCTTGCTTAGTGATATCTCCTTTCAAGTTGATGATTTGGCTTTGCAGATTCTTGATTTGCTCTCCTTGGGTCCCTATGAAAGCTTCAACATCATGATTAATGGGTGGTGCTTGTTGAGCGGGTGGGTGATAAGGATTAGAATCTCGAGGTGGGTTTGGGTTGCTTCTATTGTAGTTTTTGGGGTTGTGGTTTTGTAGGAGAAAAACCAGGTGAAAGAAACTTGTTAGAACGGTAACTTAGCAAGTTATGATAACCTTGAGGTCGGGCTTGGTAGTTTTCCGTTGAATAGTTACCATAAGCCGCATACACGTTTTCTGGATTGTCATGGGTAGAAGTAAAATCAGTGTATGAATGAGGACCCCCGCAAGTCTCACAATAAATTGCTACAGCTTTAACTTGTTGTTGTTTATTTGTAGCCAAAAGTTGCATATTCTTGCTCATTTCGACCATTACGCAGGTCAATTCGGTGATATCAAGGTTTGAAGAAGTAGAAGAAACATTGACTCTCGGGTTATTCCTTGAAAATGTGGATGAATCCCAATTTTTGTGATGAGTAGTCATGTTCTCTATAAGCTCTCTACACTCCTCGGGTCTTCTTTTCATAAAGGTGCCACCGGCGGCTGCATTAATCGTATCACGATCACGAAAAGTTAAACCGTTGTAGAAAGTATCAATTAATGTGACGGGGAGCATGTTGTGGTTTGGACATCGATCGATCAAAACATTATATCGTTCCCAAGCATCAAAAAGTGATTCATCAGGTTCTTGAGTAAATCCACTAATTTGATTCCGAAGGCTCGTGACCATGGATGGTGGAAAGTAGCGCGAAAAAAAGCGTTGAGTCATCTCATCCCAAGTATGAATTGAATTCTTCAGAAGACGATTAAACCATTTTTCGGCATGGTGGGATAAGGTGTGTGGAAATAGGTGAAGTCGAAGAAAATCCATAGTAACACTAGGCAACTTTATGCTTTGAGTAACGGTAATGAACTTGTCGTGGTGTTTGTTGGCACCATCATCCGGTAATCCGCGAAATGGATAAGTGTTTTGAACTTTTTGGATCATGTGATGCTTCAACGAAAACTCTAGAGCCGTGATTTGCATCGGCGCAATCGTTCCTCCTCGTCCATTCATCGTAGGATGACAAAGCTCCTCCATCGTTCGAAGATCGGGTGGGGGAACATTGTTATTATTATTATTGTTGAGGTGCGGTGGGTTATTGTTGTTGTTCACACCAGCCATATCTAAATCTTCACGAGTCTCGGGCTCTGAATAAGTTGAAGATCTAGTACGCATACACCTGCAAAAGCAAAAGAAAAAGATACCAAAGAAATAGAGAATATACATGTACGTGTTAAAATAAAAATAAAAATCTTTTTGGATTTTTGAAAATTTTTAATTTTTATGGATTTTTAACAATTTTTAATTTTTATGGATTTTTGAAAATTTTTGAGCGAGAAAATAACGTTCACGAGTGAACGGATCCAAAAATTCAACGCGTCTCTCATAGAAAACCGTTAATCTTTACGAAAAGAGCCGGCAGCGGCGCCATTTAATACATGGTTTTTAGTTAGTTAAAAATTGTTCGTTGAAATCGGTCTTATCGAGTTGACTATTGGTTAACGTTGTGCGACTCAGTCGTCTTTTGGTGAGAACAAATAAATTGGTCGTTGTAGTAAAGTAAATGTGAAAAACGTTAAAGTAAATGACGGTAATAAAAACTAAAACTAATTAAAACGTAAATGATGCAATATTTAAAACTTTTTAAAAGTAATTGACGAGAAATTAAATGACGTAAAATTAAAGCTCGACGAAAAGTAAAATTGACAATGTAATAAAAATAAGAATTTGAAAACTTAAAATAATGCAAACATAAAAATTAAACTAAGGCAAAATAATAACACAACACCCCATCCATCGGAATCCCATCGGAATGTTGTCACAACAAAACCGTCGGAATAATCAGTCGGAATAGGATCGGAATGATGCTGTCGGAATGCAAAAAAGTACCCCTGTCGGAATATTGATCGCAATATCCTATCGGAATGTTGATCACAATATCCTATCGGAATAACACTCACCTATCGGAATGTCAACAAACCTATCGGAATGTGTAATGTAATCTTGTCGGAATGTGGATCTATCGGAATATGGCTAGTGAAATTTCGGCAGCACTTCGTCGCAATAAAGCCTTAAGACCCGTCGCAGTATACGATCGAAATCACGATCGGAATAAGGGGGAAATACTCAAAACCCTATTCCAAAGCAACGATCGGAATATCAGAAGAAGCCATCGGAATCCAAGGTCTTTTGCGATGGAATTGAGATACAAAATAAGCAAAGCAAATAAGCAAAAACTAACAAACAAATACCAAAAACTTGATTAAACAAGAATAAGACGAATGAAATAAGCAAAAATTTAAAGACTTTCAAGACACAAATTAAGCAAACCTTATAAAATAAACTTTAAAAAGATAAAACTTTTGAGAAAATTTTAAAACAAATAAGCTAAATACAAAATAAGCCAATAAGATTGTCAAGCTTATAGCTTAATTCGTATAAAAGCCTAGATAGAAATAAAAAGATAAACTTTTTACTCAAATAAGCGATAAGATTAAGCAAAATTAATACTTAATCCGAATTAAAAACAAATCAAAACAAGAAAAGTGGAATAAGAATGATAATGAAAAGCTTGATTAAAGGAAAATAAAGATTAACAACAAAATTAAAATACTTACGAGAATTAAAGGCAAGAAATTTAAGGTGCAAAACAAGGTAATTAAATTGACAATTAAGTAAATGACATGAAAATAAATGTGTAAGTAATTAAAGGTGGAGAGCTAAGTTGTCAAATTAGCTAACACCTCCTAATGTGATATTAGGAGGGTATTTATAGGAGATTAGGAAGGTAAGCATGTGTTGGAAGCTTCCTTCTTTCTTTCTTTCTCGTCTTTTCGTCTTTTAAGTTCTTCGACTTTTGCGACTTTGTCTCGGGATTAATTAAACTCGTCTTGAAATTTCTTCATTAATTAGACTTGAGTTCTTCGGCTTTATTAAACTTTCGTCTTTAGAATTTTCTTCGATAAATCTTTAGAATAGGCCTTGGACTTCCGTTCTTTTTGCACTCTTGATCTTTTGACTACGTATTTTGTCTTTTTCTTCGATTAAAGCCCGTGAAAGCCCGTGTTTTCCTCCCTTTTCACATTTTGATCCTAAATTACAACAAAAACACAAACCATGCATAACTCCGACATTTACGACATAAAATACACGTTTTGGCTTGGTTATTATTGTAATTAAGTGGTAAAAGGTAAGTGTTTTCACACTTATTAAAGATCTTTATCTCTTTCAACCACATGTATGAAAGGCTTACACACCATCTTCCCATACACACAAGACTTGCATTTGTTATTGAAACAATCAACATCGGTGGGATTCAAAATTCCATCAGGTTGAAATTGTTTCTATGCGTTTCTTGTTTGCATGACCAAGGCGACAGTGTCATAGATAGGTCGAGTCTAACATCATATGTTTGGCTCTTTTCTTGATATCATTATATATAGAACTATTAAGATTAAGACAATCAATTTCAAAAATACCATCACGTGGTTTAGCATTAAAACAAAATATATTGTCTTTGTAAACGGAAATTACATTATTGAAAATAGCATTAATAGAACTGTCTTCCATTAATCTAGAAACTGCAACAACACCTCTAACAATAGAAGGTGCGAAATGACAATTATTCAAAGTAATAACTAGTCTATTAGGAAGTGCCAAATCCAAATGACCAATCGCTTCAACATTTGCATGCATCCCATTGCCTACATATAAGCTCAAAGATCCTTGCTTCAGTTTCCTGCTATCTCTATGTCCTTGCGATGTATTACAAATATGAGTTCCACAGCCCGTAGCATATACCATCGTCTTGCTATTAGATATAGTATAATGTTCTATAACGAAGGTACCTGAAGTACTAGCTCCGCTAGCATTCTTGCGTTTCTTCACCTCAACGAGATACTTCAGGCGGATACTTTTCTAGTGTCCTATTGGGAATAAAATTGACCAAGTCCCTAGACGCTGACAAGAGGAACTTGGACGCTGACAAGAGTAAACAAGGCGCTGACAGAGGAGACGCTGATAAGAATTATCAAGGCGCTAACAAGAAGAATCTTAACACAAAGACAAGGACTAAATTTGCCAATGATGAATTCTTCAAGCTGGTGAACAAAATATGAAGATAAGAATTCAGAATATATTTTTAATGTTTAAAAAGATTTAGTCAATATGTTATTTTATATGTTTATCTTGTGTCTCTTCCTAAAATCGTTTATCTTAGCTTTTTGTACAAGGCTCCTTAAACCTATATAAGGAGGCCATAGGGTTAGACATAAGATACATCCCTTTCACACACCTCTTCCATATATTTCACAACACTTTCATTGTAATCATTCATTGATATTATTAATCAAAGTGAATGTTTGGTATTCATATATTGTTTGTTTGTTCTTTATTCTAAGTATTAGTTTCCGCATAATACTTAAAGTGTTGGATACACAAAGTTTCTCTACGTATTACACTTGATTCAATCTCGATAATACAAAGCTAATTGATCTAAGTTTGGGATCAACAAGTGGGATCAAAGCTTGTTGAGAAACTTTTATTTGAAGAACGAAATTTAATATCGTGAGGTGAACCAGGCTAAGGAATAAGGTGAAGAAGTATCTGATGATGTTTTCAGTTAAGGCCAAGTCTACTTCAAGTTCCACAAGTTCCAAGTCATCTTCGTCATCTGATAATGAGGTATGTGATGAATCTACTTGTAGGTTAAATACTGAAAGACTTAATAAAGAAGTTTTAAAATTGAAGTCAGATGTTTTAGACGTAAAAGCTAGACTTCCAAATTATCAAGTGGCACTTGTTCAAACTGAAAAGACTATAGAGGAATATAAGAAAATGGAATTTGACCTAAAAGATCAAATTAACGTTTTAACTCATGATTTTAAAGTTAGTGTTGAACTTAGGGATATTTTGGAAAGATCCAAAGGTGTCATACAAGCTGAATTAGATGAAGCCCTTAAGGAAAGAAAATGTATGGCTTAAAACTAAAAAGTTTGATAAAGTAAGTGAAACCCTAGAAAAATGTGTCAGTGAACAACGAGACTCTAGGAATTTATCTGGGATTGGGATGAAAGATTATACTGCTACTCCACCACCTACTGGGAACTTCTATGGTATCCTGAGAAAGGATTTGTCTTGGACTGGTATACCAGAACTCCAAGAAAAGGAATTTATTCCTCCACCTAAAGTTCTTACCCCAGTAGAGGAGTATAAGCAGAAGTTGACTGATTTAGAACAATGGAAGAAAGCCAATCCTACATTGTTTGTTAAAGGTGGGATGCCTAGTGAGAGTCCAAATGAGTCTACTGAAAAACCTGTTGACCTTGGCTCATCTAGTAATAGAAAACCTAGTGTTAAGTATGCAGAAATGTATAGGAAATCTAGGTCACTACAAAGCCAAGTTAGTGTTCATAGGACAGGGTTTTATCAGTCTAGGCCTAAGTTTGTGTCCAAAAAGGATTGTTATTCATGTGGGAGCTCTTCACATTTTGCCTATAATTGTGTCAGTGGATACAATTCATTCGCTGACAATAGGTCACCAAATGTCAATCATAGACCTTTTGTCTACACTAGACCACAGGCTACTAGACCAGCTCCTTTCTTCTCTAAGGCAGCTAATACCCAAGGTCAAAGACCCTTTCAAAAGACCAACACTTGGTCAAACAGACAGTATGTTCCTATAGCAAACCCTAATTTTAGCGCTGACAAGAATAAATTCAGCGCTGACATGAACAAATTCAGCGCTGACAGGAACAAATTCAGTGCTGACAGGAACAAATTCAACGCTGACAGCATCAAATGCAACGCTGACAGATCCAAGTTTGGTATGAAAATGCCACAACTAGCTGATGTCAGACCTTATGTTAGACCATATAAACAAAGATACTTGGTTAATAAGGGTCAAGGGTCTTGGGCATCATCCCATTTAACATGGAAACCTAAACAAGAGCAAAACTCTAATTTTAATGGTATTTCAATGACTTGCAATAGATTTAAATATCTTCAGAAGGTCATTACTAGACTCGTTGGAACAAATTGGGTGATTAGGTCACAAAGGGAAGAACAGGGATTTGTGGTAAAGAATAATACCACTCAAGGTGAACAACTAGACAGATCCTAGTCTGACAAGGATTGGATCTCCAAAGAAAACTAATTTGTTTTCTTTTTTAGCAGCCTATCCAAAAGCAGGTTAATGATCAAGGATATTGGGATATTGGATGCTCAAGGAACATGCATTGTTGGTCTTTTCACTGTTATTATTTTTCTCCACTGACTTGTTATCTCTACCTATTATTGTGGGAAAGGGTAGACATTGTTGGTGTGTTGTTGTGGTTTTTTTCTAACTATGCAGGAATGTGGAGCTACATTTGGATGGATACAGAATTTCAAACTTTTATTTATGATGGTTAGAATTTTTACATTCCTATCTTGAAATTAAATTTTGTTTCTGCACATATAATGATGTGTATGCTTTTGTTAAGGGGAGGTAAACCTTTATGTTTTGGGTACTCTTAGAGCATTCTTGCACAATTCTAGATTGTGTCCACTGGTGAGTGGGGGTTAGAAATAATGAAGGCTCTTTCCTTATGAAATTGTTGGAATTTCTAAACCTCGAGGCACTGTAGCATGCATATTTTCAATCAAACATGCATGCTGCCAAGACTTTTGACCTTAAATTGGGTGTGGTCGTATGGGTGACTTGGGGTAGATATATTTTTGGGCTTACTTGGGGAGTTGCAAAGGTTTTATATGAGTTAACTTTCTCTTTGGGGAATTTGTAAACAAAGGAATCTAGAGTTCATGTGTGTCTATCATGCTTTTGCATGAGTGTATGCATGAACAATGTTTGTTACTCTTGCTTATTAGAGACTGGTTAATTTCCTTAGAATTACTATCTTTGTTTGTGTTTAACTAAAGTTTTCTACATTCTCAAGTCCATTTTATGATATGAAATCTTAGCTGGTCATTTATAAACTTCTTTATAGACCCAAAACGTTTCATCACCCTTTCATTTTTCAAAATTTTGGATATTTGAGAGCCTAATGATCATTGACATGTTTTTCCTAGTGATTAACATCTAGTAGCAGCAGAGATCACTTTCACAAAGGTGTATAGTGTTATGGAGATGGCTGAGACTATTGGCACTAACTTTAATGCAGGTCAAGTCAGTCTTATCATTAGTAAGTCCATCCCCATGTCCTATGAATCAACATTGAGGATTCATTTCCCGAATGTGGATGAGGACACTATGAAACCTTTGACATTAATCAAATTGACGAAAATCTGTATTATCTTGCAAAAGAAAAATACAGAACTGGTACAAATTGTCAAGGATCACTGTTTTGAACTGATAGACTTGTTGTTTTGGAAGCTGATATGAAGCTATGGAGGATATTCATGGTTCTGTCCTTTGATACTAATCTTGGAGAGGAGTCTTAAAAAGGGGAGGAGTAATTGAATTTAAGTGACAAAAGTTGTAAATAAGGCTCTAAAAGACTCTATAGAAAGACTCTATAGGTAACTCAAGAAGGTTGCTGTTATAAGATGTATTGTAGAAGATGATTAAGATCAAGTTTGAGTGTTGACTTTCTGAGGTTTATTCATACTCAAATTGAAGGATAGAGCATGTTTGTAAAAATCCTCTCTATATGTTTTATTTTATTCGGAAACTTGATTACTAGAGTAGATATCAAGTTTAGGGGAGGATTGTTGGGAATAAAATTGACCATGTCACTAGACGCTGACAAGAGGAACTTGGACGTTGACAAGAGTAAACAAGGCGCTGACAGATGAGACGCTGATAAGAATGATCAAGGCGCTGACAAGAAGAATCTTAACACAAAGACAAGGACTAAATCTGCCAATGATGAATTCTTCAAGCTGGTGGAAAAAATATGAAGATAAGCATTCAAAATATATTCTTAATTTTTAAAAAGATTTAGTCAATATGTTATTCTATATGTTTATCTTGTGTCTCTTCCTATAATAGTTTATCTTAGCTTTTTGTACAAGGCTCCTTAAACCTATAAAAGGATGCCTTAGGGTTAGACATAAGATGCATCCCTTTCACACACCTCTTCCACATATTTCACAACACTTTCATTGTAATCATTCATTGATATTATGAATCAAAGTGAAATTTTGGTATTCATATATTGTTTGTTTGTTCTTTATTCTAAGTATTAGTTTCCGCATAATACTTAGAGTGTTGGATACACAAAGTTTTTCTACGTATTATACTTGATTCAATCTCGATAATACAAAGCTAATCGATCTAAGTTTGAGATCAACATGTCCTAACTATGATTCTTCACCTCAACGATATTCTTCACATCAACGAGATTCTTCAACTCAACGAGATACTTCGCATCGGAGTCCTTTGCCGGTTATCCTTCTTGGGTGTAGGAGGATTTTCCTACTTTGGGGCGTAATAGAAGACTTTCCTTTACCCCCTTGCGATTTCTTACCCTTGTCTTTTTGGATCTGCCCTGTCCTAATAGCCATTACAACATGCGTTTCAACCTTATTTGGAAGCCCTTTCTCATGTGACTTTAGCATAGCATGTATCTCTAGTAATGTCTTCCCCATGTTATGCAAATTATAAGATTGAAAACTGATTCATAATCCTTGTTGAGAGAGTTCAAGATAAAACTCACACCATGTTATTTAGGCATGGGATAGCCAAGGCGTTCCAAAGTGTCCAAATAGCCTTTCATTTCAGAAAATGAGTGCTAGCGGATTGTCCAATCTCCTGTCTACCAGCATGAAAAGCTTTAGTAGTATAAAAAAGCTCTTGTTTAACTTTTTCCTCAATCATAGTTTTGATTTCAGTGATCATCTCTTAAGCATTTGGATTTTCCATTATTATTTGAAAATTTGGAGACATCGATGCTAACATGAGACATGCAACACCACTTTGTTACTTAAGCATCACATTGTATGCTTCATGAACGACAGGCTCAACATTTTGCTCAAGAGATGGAATCATAGGTTTATCTAGATAACTCATTCGATCTTCAACCTTAAGAAAAATTCTTAAGTTTCAATTCTATACGGAGAAGTTTTATCCAATCAACTTATCCTTGAACAAGTTCGACGTTAGTGTAGAATCCTTGTTTTGGGCAACAACCATCTACAAAACAAAGTTAAGAAAATATTATTATTTTCAACAATAAATCTCTCATAAAATTAACTACCTATGTAAACAAAATAATTTTATAAAGAACTTAAGATCTAACTTGAAATTATTCCATCAATGCAGTTGATCTACTAGAGATGACGTGACAATCCGTCAATTTATGGTTGATATTTTATTCTCAAGTATTATTTAAGAATATTATTTTAATGTTATATTATGAACTCACTCATTTTTGGGAAGAAATTTGGGTTTACGTCTTGAAGTAGCATCGACTACGTTTAAATCGGAGAATTCTATGTTTCGTGCTTACGTTTACATACACCGTTTTGGTGGCAGTCCGACATTTCAGGAAATAAATTTCTCCTTGAATATTATTTTGGAATTTTAAATTTGTGTTGGTTCATAAACTCACAAATTTACGAGAAGAGATTAGGACTTACGTGCATAATTTAACGCCCTTTACGACTAAACCGGAAACCCTAGGTTTACGTATTTACGTTTTTGAACTCCGTTTTTGATGAGACAATTTTTATTAGATTCGTTTTGTGCCGTTGATTCAAAATTTATAAAAACGTTTTTCGTAAAACGACCCGAGGGCACGTAAATTGAGGAAACTAGAATCGAGGAGTACCCCTAAATTAGTAGAGATGAGACAAGTTTACACTTGCCTCACCCCCACTATGGGTGGCAAGAGTTAGCCAACACACCATATGTGGTGTCAATTTTATATACACACTAAGGACACATGTCCTTAGTGCATACACAAACCACCAAAGTAACAAAACTAGATACACCATAAACTATTTCTCATTTCATACATGCAAAACCACTCAAACACTCTCTTCTCTATCTATGAACGTCCATAGCCACCCTCCAATCACCATTTTCATCAAACTTTAACCATAAACAATGGCTATAATCAACATATGTTGAAGCCTACTTGAAAAGATGAAGATTGGAGGTGATTATAACATGTGAAAATGAGTTTTCATGGAGGTCTTTGGGCTGATTTTCAAGAAGATTTTAGGGCTGATTTCATGGAGGTGTTCATCCATTTGAAGGACTCAAGAAGTTGCCTTGCTAAAGTTGAAGATTTGGTAACAAGGAACCAAGCCTTGTTCATCAAAATCCCATCTTTTCATCATCTTGGTTGTATAGAGATTATTTCTCCCTATCATCTTATTATTTTGAATATGTAATCTTGTATTTTCTTCATTTATGTATATGTATATGATGATGAGTGATGATCAAAATATTATGTGGGGATTTGGTGTTGATAAATTTGGTTAAAATGATTAAAAGCTACATGAAAGGATGTTAAAATCATGGCTAAAAATGTAGGCTGTATAAAACAGCAAAGAACTATATTATAACTTGTTAAAGTAGCTTGGATAGTTTAATATACAGTAAGGTAAGTGACTTGTACATATGTGAGAGTTGGCCACACAATGGAATCCATAAAATGAGTAAGATATGATCAAAACATTATTGAAGTCCAAATCTGTATAGTCTGTTTTGGACGAACTGTTAGAGATATTTAGAGCTTGATTGAGCAGTAACTAAAGCTGAGTTAATTGTAGCACATATCATTTAGTTTGTGCTGCCCAAAAATGAGCTTCTATCTTCCTGTAGAACTCAATATATGGTAAAAATGGTGAAAGTTAAATTCATAATCAGATTTGTAAAATAGAAGTATATATTATAAAATTAGCACTCAAATAAAACTAATATAAAATGTATACCTAAAACCCACTAACTTATATATTACTTATAAATAAGTATATAGTTTGATAAGTAAATGAGACATTTTAGAAAAATGGCAATTTGATATGTTTTATAAGTTATAAAACTATATACATAAGTTTTACGTCTTTTCGGCTAAAACCGTAAAATTAACGTTTTCGTCAATTAAAACTTAGACGGTCGGACCCGTCTAGTGTAAATTTTTTATAACTCATATACTGATGTATAAGTACATATTACAAATAAAAACCGATAAAACCCGAGCATTATAACATATGGACATTAACGGGCCAAATTAGCCTTATTGGACTATTAATCCAACTAATTTGGCTAAACACTAATGGACTTACTCATTAGGCTTAACCCTCTTGGGCCCAACATATGAGTATAGACCTGATATTAAAAGTATAAAATGGGCTAATATAATGTAATGGGCTTATTGGGCCTCAATGTGTAAACAAGTTAAAACTAGTGTAATTAGTAATATATATACATAGCCATTGTTTTTATAAAGTCATTGGATAAGAGTCTAAGACGAGTATTATTTGTCTAGGTTTTCGTGATTTAAGCACGTACCGTACATCCGAATCGCTGATAACCGCCTTTCCCAATCAACGTGAGTTCATAGCCTCGCACTCTTTTAAATGTTTTATGAAATGTTTTATAAACCCGCAAGGGAGATAACATGTTAGTTTTAATAAAATAGGTCACTAGTTGTCCCGACTGTTTGCTTATTGATTTGGACCCGAATGATTGTATGACCCGATGAATGATTATATGACCCGATGAATGAAATGAGATGGATTATTATTAGTTAGGTTATGTCACTAAAAGTCCCATTAGCATGAATTGTGAACTACCGGGATTTGGTAGACGCTTATGCATATAATAGTACTATTTGGGGAAGATCACCCTAGTTCGCGCCTTGACGGTTGATCCCTGTCGTGCCACATTGATTGGTAAGCGAATTTATGTATGAGAAGACTTATATAAGCATGATTATTGTGACGACACGCTGTTTTAGATGGGCAAGAATGAAATTACGGGCTAGCTACCCATTGTTTGTTATAGTAAGGTAGCAATGTCATGCGGCTTATGATAATCCAATAACAAAAATACTGCTATACGCATTGAATTACAATATATTGCCTAACTAGCAATACGGGGTCTTATTATTGATATTATGTTCGTGTTTTGGTTTTTCGTAACCATATTCATATAACGGTTTTTATTTAACTCTATACAACGTTATAAGACGTATTGTATGATGTTTTTGCGACATTGGTTCGTATAATGGTATTGAAGGCAAAAGCCTATAGTATGATTTAGAACAAAGATTTGTATAAAATGTTTTTGGCTTATTTTATGGCCTACGACAAAGAATTGTACAAAATGATTTTCGGTAATAATTTTATACCGATGATATATTAACGGATTTCATTAAACTCTATGAATTCACTCGTCGTTTTCGCTGACCTTTTCTTTTAACATGTTTTATCTCAGGTACTTGAAGGTAATTCTCGGGAAGACGCAAGAATTTATGGCCCGCACTTAAATAACAATTTCCATTCAAATATTTTGTAAAATTGTATGAAATACTATGACTTGGGACCTGATAGGTGTGAAAACACCCATCCTTTTTACCACTTAATTACAACAATAACCGAGCCAAAACGTGTATTTTATGTCATTTATGTCGAAATTATGCGTGGTTTGTGTTTTTATTTTGATTTAGGACGAAAAGGTGAAAAGTGGAGAAAACACGGGCATTCACAGGCTTTTATAGAAGAAAACGACAAAAGACGAAGTCAAGAGATCAAGAGTGC
Organism: Glebionis coronaria; assembly: GCA_025667525.1. NCBI lineage: Eukaryota > Viridiplantae > Streptophyta > Magnoliopsida > Asterales > Asteraceae > Glebionis > Glebionis coronaria. Next base: position 76,575 of record JANFOE010002349.1, read on the forward strand.
AAAAAGAACGGAAGTCCAAGGCCTATTCTGAAGATTTATCGAAGAACAAGTCTAAAGACGAAAGTTTAATAAAGCCGAAGAACTCGAGTCTAATAAATAAATAAATTATAAGACGAGTTTAATTAATCCCGAGACAAAGTCGATAAAGTCGAAGAACTTAAAAGACGAGAAGACGTGAAGAAAGAAAGAAAGAGGAGGCAACACATGCACCTCCCCATTTTTCCTATAAATACCCTCCTAAACTCATTTAGGAGGGTTGGTTAGTTTTAGTTAGTTTAATTTTTTCTTTCATTTTTTTTGTAGGTGATTCTAGAGAGAGAAAGTGACAGTTTCTCTCACTAGGATCCCAATCTTTCATCTTCCTTTCTTGTTGTTTTTAATCAAATCTTTACTTTTGATAGCTTAAATTCTTGTTTTAATCTTTATCTTATTCTACCTTTCTTAGCTTTTCACTTGTTCTTAACCCGAATTTCTTTACACGTTTTGTTTAAGCTTTATGTTTGATTTGTTAAAAAGGTTATCTTTTGGTTAATCTAAGTTTCCTACGAATTAAGCTTTGAGCGTAACATACTTATTGGCTTAATTTGTGTCTAGCTTATTGTTTTTAAGTTTTCTTAAAAAGTTTTTATATTTTTAGAGTTTGCTTATTTCGTTTGTCTATTTCGTGTTTTTATAAAGTTTATAAATTCCGTGTTTTAAATGCTTTCAAATTTATGCTTATTAAGTTGCTCAAGTTTCGGTTTAGTAGCTTATTGTATGTGCTTATTGAGTTTTAAGCTTACCACCAATTTCGGTTTAAGGTTGTTTTCATCGCAATATTGGGGTTTTACCACATTCCGACGGGCAGCTTATGTTCCATCGCAATAACCATTCTTGGTTCTACTTTGTGATGGCTTGTGTTTCATCCCCCTTATTCCGATCGTGGATTGCGATTGCTTATTGCGATCGTACATTGCGACGGGGTTAAGGCCTTATTGCGACGAAATGCTGCCCAATTTTGGACAGCCATATTTTGATAGCTTGCATTCCGATGCTTTTATTCTTCCATATTCCGATAGTTTCTATCTCAATCATTCCGACGGGTGCACTTTCCGATAGGTATTCTGATGGAATGGTTACAGTATTCCGACGGCGTACATCCAGATCGATATTCCGATCTGGATTCCGATAAGTGTATTCCGATGGAGTTGGTTTTGTTTTAATTTCTTGTTTTAGCTTTATTTTAAGTTCGAATTATTCTAAGTTTTCATTTTTATTTAGTTGTCAATTTACTTTTCGTCAAGCTTTAATTTTCGTCATTTAAATTCTCGTCATTTAATTTTAACGTTTTAAATATTGCATCATTTACGTTTCAACTAGTCTTAGCTTTAATTTCTCGTCCTTTATTTTATAGTCTTGCACATTTATTTTTACCAAAACCAAAAATATTATTTTCACCAAGAACAACTAATCTCACACAATTAACCGGAAAACAATTCGAGAAGATACCGAGAAAACGAACTTTTTCAGCTAGTAAAATCAATTTATTAAAATGGCGCCGCTGCCAGCTCTTTTCGTGAAGATTTACGGTTTTTTGTGAGAGACGCGTTGGCTTTTGGGATCCGTTCACTCGTGAACGTTATTTTTCTTGTCAACAATTTTCAAAAATCCCAAAAACATTTGAAAAATCATAAAAAGCATTTCTTTTTCTAAGTTTTGCACCAAAAATATTCTTCTTGCTTATCTATCTTTCTTTATGGATTTTTATGTCCATTGCGTCCGGTGTGGGAAACAATTATCTGGGAACAACTCTTGTCAATGGTGTACATGTGAGCGGTGCGGAAACGATATCGACTACACCCAATTCGGATTTTGTCCCTTGTGCAACTCGACTAATTCATTGTTTTTGAACCCACCTCCTGTTCCCCCGTGCATCTATTGTGGAAGCGATTCTCATTGGCATGTTTCGTGCCCGGTTCGATATCCGTATGGTCACGGGCAAGAACCGGGATACAATTATGACAATGATAATAGCTATCCACAAGACGCACCTGATTTTTCTCCATACCCGGTTTGCAACAACTGTGGGGGTCCTCATGATACCTATTATTGTCAACCAATGAATTATTATGAGCAAAATCCGTCTCCTCAGTTTTCGTCACCAATGGATTATTATGAACCAAACCCGGTTTCTAATTCTTCTCAACCGATGAACTACTATGAGCCACAACCATGCTATAATTCAGGTTTTCAACATTTTGAACCCCCACAACACCCCATCGATCATCCACCCTCCTTTGAACATTTGAGCCCCCACGAACAATGGGACTCTCTTGTTAAGCAAAGTCAACAAATTCAAGAAACTTGCAACAGGATCATCGAGAAATGTCAAGAGGATCAACGACAGGGGCAAATATCGAATATCGAGACTTATACTCCTCCCCCGGTGTATCCATACTATTATGATGATGATGACGATGAGCCTACTATTTCTTGGAATGACCTTACGACTCAATGTCCTAGTGCTATTGTCATTCCTCCTCTCAATATCCCAAACGTGTCCAAGGATTGTGATACATTGAGTAAGCTTAGTGATGTTTCTCTTGATAAAGTGTTTGATGATGAGGTTTGTGACATACCGGCTGCTATGGAGCTTGAGGACGACGTTGCTCTTACAGAAGAGGTTGATCCTAATGATGTCGATTTTTCTCCAAGCTATGAGAAATTCACTTTTGAAATTTCTCAATCTCCACCGGGAGATGCAGACGATGACGATTTATTCTCTCCGGTTTACGAGAAGTTCACCGATGAACATGATCTTGTGGATAAGGTGGAAAACGTGCTTCTTCGCGATAGATTACGGAAAGTGCACCTTCTTATTGCTCAAATCGAAGCGTTGACTTCTCCTCCTCTTTCCGCTTCTTTGCCTCCATCTATTCCTCCCGTCGAAGATAATGACCCATTGCTGGAAGAAATCGACATTCACTTCATACCACCAGGTAATGATGACGATGATTTGGAGGGGGGCATTATTTTTGATAATTTGCTGCAGGAAGATATTGTCCCAAGTCCCCTCCCGAGCACCTTTCATCCTCCCCTTTAGCCACTATTTCGGAGGATGAGTGCTTTGACCCGGGAGGTGACATTGATTATGCTATGATTGATACCATTACGGCTTTGCCGTTTGCTCAGCATCCATTGTCTTTGGGGGAGGACAATGTGCTTACTTTACCCAACCCACCTCCCGTGGACCATGAATTCACATACTTTTCGTATGTCGAAAGGACCTTTCTCCCTTTCAAGACTTATCCCCCCGCCTCTCCTTTGTTGATGTCAACCGGGAACGAGGACAAGGTCTTTGATCCCGGTATCACATTCGAGGCTTCCCCATGGACTATTTAATTCGGGGACGAGTCAGGCTTGTGACTCGGTTAACAAAAACAAGCGCTTTTTGGAAGGCGACCCAATTATATATCTATCTTTACCATAAGTGTAGGGGGAGCCCCGTGGTGTTTCTTGCTTTCTTTATTATCATGTGCAGGGATTAGAGCTTCAAAGACACACTCTTGATGACTTTTGACGAACCGTGACTCCGTGTTCCCTTCTTCCCGGTTCTATCCTAAACTCTTTTCGATTCACTATTTTATATTTCTTAATATTAAAATAGGAATCTCTTTAGTTGTCTCTTCCTTAGCGAGATTTAAACAAAGTGCACAATGTCCTAAGTGTAGGGGAGTTTACTCCCACATGCTTAAACATTGAGGACAATGTTTATGTTAAGTGTAGGGGGGACTTCTATCGAAGTTAAGTGGTCTTTACCTTGTATTTGTCCTCATTTTAATCGGAAAATCAATTTTTCGACATTTTTCAAAATTTTTAATCTATTTTGGCCTATTAGTTTTTTCCTTTTGTATAGTTATTTTTCCTTCCTTGCTAGAATAAATCTTTAATAAAGTGGTTTTAAATTTTTCTTAGTTGTGAACATTTTGACTCAACCCGAGTTTACTTACCTAAGTTTACTCTAGCTAGTATCCTTAACGTGTTTAAGTCAAGTTTTGCTAGGCTTTTATATAGGGAGCTATAAAACGCGAAAGTCTTAACTCTCACGGGTTAAGAACAAGAACTTTTCGCAAGTTCCTATAATTGATCCTAGAGAGTCGTTTATCAAGGGAACTTTAAAACGCGATTTCTAAACTTGAAAAAGTCTAAGAATTTGCAAGATCCTATAGGCGACTCGAAAACCCAAAACTTTGATTTAATAGGCTAAGCATCCACGAGTCTCATTCCTTGAGATTTTAAACTGTGGAGAACGAGAGATGATAGAGCCAATTATAAGTCCGATATTCTTTCGTGAATTTATGTGAGTTAATTAGGAGCCTATTCTCCCTTCACTTGCTAAATAATTTATCTGCTAATAAATAAGGTTGTACGATTTAAAAGGTTACTTAGCTTCTAGCCCCAGATCGTTTAAAAGTTGCTCGGTACGGATTAAAGTTCATAGCCAAGGCATAACTTATTGAAGCGGGATGCGAATATTGGAAAGTCCGAAAAGGCCCTAACAAGGCATGAGGGCTACATTTTGTTGCTAAAGATCCAAAAGTGATGTGAAGAATCATTTATCGAAAATCAATATGAAGGATCGAGACACACGACGAAAAGCAAGAACTCCCCAAAAGTCATGGAGAAGTCTATCCGAAAAGACCCTAACAAGGTATGAGGATAAATAGATCCAAGTCCTAAAAGGAGGCGGATCATTGTATATCGAAGTCCAAAATAAAGATTGGAGAAAAATGAAGAAGTCGTGGTCCAAAGATGAAGAATCTCTCAAAACTTCAAGTGAAGATATTCCTATTATGAAGAGAAGACCATTATTTCAAGAACGTCTCTCAAAGATTCGAAGTATGAAGTCGCTGCCAAATATCGGTCCGAGAAAGGTCTCAAATCGTGAAGCGAGTTATGCCAAGATATGAACTTTATGAGGTCCCGAGAAGCAGTTTTAAAAGATTTGGTCCTTTAGCTAACTATTGATTAAATCGTCCACTTTATTTTCGGCCTAAATAACTATCGAAATAAGTCAACAATGCATCTTTGTGATCATTCAAGACAAAAATAAAATATAAGAGATACACCTAGGAATAAGGGAGTCTAAGTAAGTAATTGGCCCACATGTGTTCGTGTTAGTTTGCTAACTTATAATAACAATGATCTCGTTTTTAAGCTTGGTTTGGAGAAAGTGAAAACTTGAGGGTGATGATCATTCACGACATTTCCAAAACCAAAGGTATGTTTTTAATTTCTTTGCTTTGAATGTTTATAATTTTCTATCTCTTTAATAAAGGCCAACATGGATTGATTATGATGAAAAATGTAAACGTGCTTTGTAACTAATGCATTGCATGAGGACATTGCAATGGTTAAGTGTAGGGGATTTGATAGGTGTGAAAACAGCCATCCTTTTTACCACTTAATTACAACAATAACCGAGCCAAAACGTGTATTTTATGTCATTTATGTCGGAATTATGCGTGGTTTGTGTTTTTATTTTGATTTAGGAAAAAAAGGTGAAAAGTGGAGAAAACACGGGCATTCACAGGCTTTTATAGAAGAAAACGACAAAAGACGAAGTCAAGAGATCAAGAGTGCAAAAAGAACGGAAGTCCAAGGCCTATTCTGAAGATTTATCGAAGAACAAGTCTAAAGACGAAAGTTTAATAAAGCCGAAGAACTCGAGTCTAATAAATAAATAAATTATAAGACGAGTTTAATTAATCCCGAGACAAAGTCGATAAAGTCGAAGAACTTAAAAGACGAGAAGACGTGAAGAAAGAAAGAAAGAGGAGGCAACACATGCACCTCCCCATTTTTCCTATAAATACCCTCCTAAACTCATTTAGGAGGGTTGGTTAGTTTTAGTTAGTTTAGTTTTTCTTTCATTTTTTTTGTAGGTGATTCTAGAGAGAGAAAGTGACAGTTTCTCTCACTAGTATCCCAATCTTTCATCTTCCTTTCTTGTTGTTTTTAATCAAATCTTTACTTTTGATAGCTTAAATTCTTGTTTTAATCTTTATCTTATTCTACCTTTCTTAGCTTTTCACTTGTTCTTAACCCGAATTTCTTTACACGTTTTGTTTAAGCTTTATGTTTGATTTGTTAAAAAGGTTATCTTTTGGTTAATCTAAGTTTCCTACGAATTAAGCTTTGAGCGTAACATATTATTGGCTTAATTTGTGTCTAGCTTATTGTTTTTAAGTTTTCTTAAAAAGTTTTTATATTTTTAGAGTTTGCTTATTTCGTTTGTCTATTTCGTGTTTTTATAAAGTTTATAAATTCCGTCTTTTAAAAGCTTTCAAATTTATGCTTATTAAGTTGCTCAAGTTTCGGTTTAGTAGCTTATTGTATGTGCTTATTGAGTTTTAAGCTTACCACCAATTTCGGTTTAAGGTTGTTTTCATCGCAATATTGGGGTTTAACCACATTCCGACGGGCAGCTTATGTTCCATCGCAATAACGATTCTTGGTTCTACTTTGCGATGGCTTGTGTTTCATCCCCCTTATTCCGATCGTGGATTGCGATTGCTTATTGCGATTGTACATTGCGACGGGGTTAAGGCCTTATTGCGACGAAATGCTGCCCAATTTTGGACAACCATATTTCGATAGCTTGCATTCCGATGCTTTTATTCTTCCATATTCCGATAGTTTCTATCTCAATCATTCCGACGGGTGCACTTTCCGATAGGTATTCCGATGGAATGGTGACAGTATTCCGACGGCGTACATCCAGATCGATATTCCGATCTGGATTCCGATAAGTGTATTCCGATGGAGTTGCTTTTGTTTTAATATCTTGTTTTAGCTTTATTTTAAGTTCGAATTATTCTAAGTTTTCATTTTTATTTAGTTGTCAATTTACTTTTCGTCAAGCTTTAATTTTCGTCATTTAAATTCTCGTCATTTAATTTTAACGTTTTAAATATTGCATCATTTACGTTTCAACTAGTCTTAGCTTTAATTTCTCGTCCTTTATTTTATAGTCTTGCACATTTATTTTTACCAAAACCAAAAATATTATTTTCACCAAGAACAACTAATCTCACACAATTAACCGGAAATCAATTCGAGAAGATACCGAGAAAACGAACTTTTTCAGCTAGTAAAATCAATTTATTAGGACCTATGTAAATTTGATATTCATAAATGGAAAATGCTTTATTATTAAACGACGCGATTTTAAGCGTTGTCTATGATTTGAGTAATGTGATATCCCATAACATCAACGACTCTTCTGCTGAACTAAAGTATGAATATTTGGGTGTTACAGTTTGGTACCAGAGCTCTCGTTATAGAGAACTAAAGATTTTTAAAACCAAGGTTTTGAATAAAACATTTCAAAATCTTTTAACTATAAACATTTTTCTCAAAATGTCAAAATCTTTTGACTATAACTGTGCCGAAGAATTCTCGAGTTACCGACAAGGCCAGACTGAGAAGTGTTATTTTAATATATATAACTTGGATTTTATATATATATATATATATATATATATATATATATATATATATATATATATATATATATATATATATATATATATATATATATATATATATATATATATATATATATATATATATATATATATATATATATATATATATATATATGATGTAATTTGATTACATGTTTGTTTGATGATTATTTTAATACTTATACGAGATATTTATACGACGTAAATTGTCACAAGAAACCCCAACTCCCCTAGCGAATCAATCGAAGCTATTCCTGCAGGAATTCTAGCTATTCTAGATTTAAACCTAGTTGTGGATATTTCTGATCCCAACAAAATGGTTGATATTCGTAAGAAATGTTGATATCAGTTGATTGTGATATTAAAGAAGAATTTGCGAGATTAAATCTGATATCGAAGTCATGACGATTGATGAGATGGAATTTGTACATGATCTCATCGTTCTTTTCGGGCTTTAAATGCATTAAAATGTCATAAAATACTATATATATGCTTGTATTTGTTTTTAGGTATGGATATCATGAAAAAGACAAAAGATCACAAGAAACAAGGAAAAAAGGACACGAGAAACGAAGCCGTACAATGAACCGGGCCCTAGCTCATGATTTATCCAAGATTAACCCTTGAAGACTTGAAGATGTACAAGATTGATCCTCAAAATATGAAGAAATGACACTTAAAACCCTTGTATATTCATAATTACAAGTTTGGTCCCTAAAGTTTGTCAAAATTACAAAATGGTCCTTCAACTTTGAAGAATTGAAAAGTTTAGTCCCTCAACAATTCTAAATTGTCAATAATGGTCCCTCATAAAGTCAAAGAACCAATGAAGACCTTTGAAGATCAAGAAAGTCCGAAATCAGTCCTTCAAATATTCAAAATTGGCAAAACAAACCCTTGTAATCTTTTTGGAAAAGTTATGTGCCAAAAGTATGAAAAGAGAAACTTACTTAACAAAGGAAAGTAAGTTTGTTGGGCTGAAATTCTTTTTATACACCTTTTGCCAAAGACCAAGGACTTAAGCTGCCAAGTTTAAATGTTTAAACTCCTAAACACGCGCCAAACACCTCATCACCCCTAAACTAGGATCAAAAGGAGTTACTGTATCACGTATGAGCTCAAAATTTACTTTTTACCATCAAAGGGTTAAATGAAATTGGTTGTTCCCCCGTGTGATTCACCTCACTTGAAACCCATCCCAACATTAATTCCTTCTTCTCCACTTACCAATGGACCCTACCATCCAACCCGTCACCCAATCACATCACAACTTACTCTCCAAGGCAATACATGTGGCCAAATCAACAACCAAGACTCAATGCTTAACCCCAAAGCTAAAATGAATGGTTTTGATGCATTTGGACAACTCACAAACATCAAGCACTCAAGGGCATTCCTGGAAATTCATAGCTAGGGTTTTTATGTATGTTAGTATTCTAGAATCATCTACTAGTCCTATATAAGGAGACCTCAACTTGTGAGAGTCCCTTGTTCCAGATTTTAGCTTTAAATCTTTGTAATTCCTTTTTATTAAATAAAAGTTGGATTTTCTAAAAATTTGTGATTTCCCTTTGTGTTTTATAAAAGTTTGGTATTTGATAAGCTAAGATATGAGTTCTATATTCATGTTTGATGGTTTTTGAGGCAAGGTTTTAAGCAATAAAGCTTGTGTTTCAAAAATCAGAAGTTTCATATTATTTGGTCATCATTGTGGTTTGTTGATCTTAGCATTTACAAGGAAGCTGGTGCTTGTTTTGCTAGCACCTTAGCTCAAACAATCCAAGTCTTGGATGTAAGTCTTGGAGGTTTGCATCCCTTTCCCTTTCATTTTTCTGATTTTCATTGAATTTTTGGTGATTTTTCATGTTTTAATTGTGAATCTGTGTTTTGTGGCTTGATTTTAGTTTATGAGGTTGATTATTAGTTGTTAGGGTGGATTGGATCTTGTTTGATAGGTTAAAACACAACAATCCTTTGGAAGATTGCAAAATCAGATTCCAAAGGGGTGTTTGGGTTAACTGATTCAAAGGGGGTTTAAGCCTTCCTTTGTTTTGGTTCTTGGTTCTATTGAGGTTGTGCATACTTATCTATTTTTAAGTGTTCATTATCTACAAGTTTTGTGGCTATTAACACCTAGATCCATAAATAGGCTATAAAATCTTGATTACATGGTTAAATTGGCTGAAATTTAGAGGACACCTAGATCTAATCATAGACTAGGGTTAACAAGTGTTAAATCTAAGTTAATACAACCAGGGAAGTAGGATTTGAGTGCTAAAATTGGATTGGTGGTCATCTATATCAGATAAGGCATTTTTGTGCTTGAAGTTCATAATCAGAAACCTGCATATGATTTGATTTGCTTGTAATCTTTGATTCAGTGATTGGAATAAGTTTGTTTGTGCTTATTAACAGTGATTATAGCTTGTGTATGCTTTTGGTTCATTCTGGTTGGCTTATTCATGCTAAAACTGCTTAAGAGTGCTTAACTGCTTATTTGCTAGGTCTGTGCAATATTTGGGCATTGTTGGCTTTTTCTGTGCTTATTGGCTTATTGGAAGTGTGATTATTTGTTTGATTGTGACTCCTTGTGATTCACTGATCACAAGGGTGCCCTTGTGTCCACTTGAATCCAACTGGATCTCTCACAAATCACAGGTCAAAAAGTGAAAGCAGTGGGAACTCCTTTCCCCTGCTGCTAGCCACTGCTAGTGTAATTTTATGTTCAGCTTATCAATAAGCTATTCCAGCTTATTCAAACGTACAACAACTATAATTTTGTAATAGGTGCTCATTATTTGACCCATTTGTTCATACTGGAGCATTTGGTGGGTTGACTTTAGGGTTTGACTAGAAAACCAACTCATTTGACTTTTTCATAAGTGCTTATTGGCTTATCCAGCTTATTTGGCTTTTCTTATTAAACTTTTCTTGATTGTTTTGGCTTAATTAAGTTGTTTAGAGCCTATTGCAAGTTGAATCAAGTCCTGAGGTGGTGTAGAACTCCAAGTCGACTATTTTGTCTTTTTGTGAAAATCTTCTTGGCTTATTTCTGGCTTATTGACTGTGCTTTTTCAAAATTTCTTTTCACAGATCACTTAGGCATCTCAAAAGAAGGTTGTGTGTTTAAGCAGAGCTTATGGCATTGGCTTATTGCTTAATGGGCTTATTGGCCCAAAAAGAATAAGCTGTTTGTTATTTAAGCTATGATAAGCTCGTTTTCAGCTTTTGGGCCTTTAGACTTTTGTGCTTAGAATTAAATATTGAGTCAGGTAGGCTTTTTCAGGTCATTTGGTCCTAGTTTGACTTTTTGGGCACAAAAGCCCATTAGTGTTGACTGTTTTTGGTTTTAGCCCATTTGGGGGCCCATTAGGGGCAATTTTGTAATTTCACTTTCATTGTCTGATTATTTAGGTTAAAGTAAACTAGTTTGCAAGTTTTTAGAATTTTTTATAATTTTTATATTTTTAATATTATTTTAATATTATTTTATTATTAAATTTCAAATTTCACATTTTTGCACTTTGTATATTTTTCTTAGCTTTAATACATTAAAATAGGATTTTTGCAACTCTTAGATTATTTTTATCATCATTAGATTAATTTTTATAATTATTTTAAATTTTAATAGTTTTTAATTCATTTTAAATAGTTTTTCTTAGTTTAAAAATTTCTAAAAATAGTTTTTAATCTTTTTAGGTCATTTTAGAAGTTTACCAATTGAAAAATCTTTATTTGGGCTTTTTGATAATTAATTTGATTTTTAGGGCTTTAATTAGCATTTAAAAATTAATATTTAATTAAAAGGTTTGAAAAATTTTTGATCATTGCTAAACTCTTAGTTTATTTATTTTGATTTTTGGTAATTTTTTGAGAATTTTTAGAATTAATTTTTATTTTTGTACTTTTTACGGTTTTACGTTTAGTCGTAGTAGTAATTAATTTCACGTCTTCGTCATTCTATTTTCTCATCCTCTTCTTTCAAATATTAATCTCAAACCAATTATGAATTATTCACACACATATACCTCCTTGGGAAACGAACTTTCACATCATAAGGGTCATTTGTACACGGTTTTCCTAAACCGTCGTATTTAATACTTTCCCTCATTTACGCTCTTTTGTTTTCCTAAACAAGAGGTGTAATTTACTTCAATCATTTTGGCGCCGCTGCCGGGGAGGTGTCGTGATTAATTTGTCTTGTTGTTTTTAATATTAAGCATAAATAGTATTTGTATTAGTAGAAATCTACTAATACGTATTATCGGTTTTTTTTGTTTTTCTTGTGAAATTATTATTACTATATTGTATTAAGTATCACAATCAATTCAAAATATCTCCAAAAGTGTGAAAACACAACCTTAATTGGAATTTGATCTCCTAATTATTGTATTCGAATCTCAAACAAAAGAAAAAGGCAAAAATAGATAAATACTTTCGTGAAGCTCGATTTTGAAAAATACAAACTATAAGGTGGGTATAAGGCGGGTATTATAAAATATACCCTAAGGAAAAAGGCTCTTAAGTGCTTCGCGCCTCCTCGTTTCCCCGCTTGCTTGTGAGTATTTTGAGATTGAAGGCTAATCGAGGTTTTTGCCGCCCAAAGTATTATTACGTATCATATATATTTGCTTGGTTTTCTTTGTGATTAAACCCTCTTGAACAATTTGGTTTTCACCAAAGTTCTAAAGTCATTCGTAGGCTTTCACTCCACGTGATCGTTTTCATTCTTTTGAGGCTTCTTTAATCAAGAGTTTGATTCAAGGAGAGATTTGGTAGATTGTTGTCTACAAAGATACACCAAAATAAAAAAAAATTAAAAACAATCAAAAACACAAAAAAATAAAAAATTCACAAAAACACCCAAAAAGAATCTTCTTTGCTCACCTCCCATTCTACGTGAAGTTTATGCTAACTCCTCGTCAAGCAAACGAGCTTGTAAACGTCGTCAAAATCAAGGAAATCAAGAGACGTTGATTGAAGAACAACCTCCAATTGTTGAACCTATTGTAGAACAAGAAGTCGTCATGGCTAATCGTACTATGATGGAGTTGCTTCAAGCACCCATCGAGGGTTTTGGAGAGGCCATTGTGATTCCCGCTATGCTTGCGGAGAATTTCAAGATTAAGACGAGTTTAATGTCGATGTTGCAAGCTAATAAGTTTAGAGGTCATGAGAAAGACAACCCGCATTCCCACATAAGGAATTTTAATCGTCTCACCGCTACTAGCAAGTTTAAGGATGTTCCACATGACGTCATTAAGATGATGTTGTTTCCATACTCATTAGATGGACCCGCTAAAATTTGGCTTGAGAAAGAACCGCCAAATTCAATTTTGACATGGGGTGATCTCGTTTCTAAGTTTGTGAACAAATTTTTTCCACCATCTAAAACAATACATTTGAAAAATGAGATTTCTAGACTTGTACAACGAAATAATGAAAGTTTTTCAATGTCATGGGAACGATTTAAGGAAATGTTACATGAATGTTCACACCATGATTTTTCGGAATTACATCAAGTTGATACTTTTTATAATGGGCTTAATGATCATGAACGAGATTATTTGAATGCCGCCGTGGGTGGTAATTTTTTGTGCAAAACGACCGATGAAGCTTTAAAGATTATCGAGAATAGATCTAAGGTTTACAACCCTCGTAACACACCGAGTGTTGCCAATATGGGTTCTTCATTGTCATCATCGTCTCGTAGCATTAATGCCTTACATGATGAAGCTAATGAGGAAAATCGGTTTTTCGATAGATTTTCAAATCTTATGACTCATTGGAAAGCACAAGATGCTTTGAACTTCGCTTCGGTTAAAGAGGTTGATAAGAGTTGTTTGTCTTGTGGTGGAGCTCATGATCTTTCTGAGTGCATTACCGCCGGTGGTAACACTTCGAGTGCTTACGTAGCAACGGGAACTTACAACCAAAACGGCCAAGGTTCCGGCCCAAATCAAGCTCCACCAAATCAAAATGCTAATAACTATCGAAACAACAATCAAGGTTGTAATTATCAAGGCAATTGACGTAATTACAACAAAGGGAATTATCACAGTGGGAATGGACAAGTTACTAATCAAAACCAAAACCGTGATTTTCAAAACACTACACAAGGTTTTCAAAATGCTCACACTAAATATCTTCAAGGAGAATTTTTGGATTATGCTAAGTTTGATAATATGCAACGTGAGATGATTAGCTTAAGATCCGAGTTGAAAACGAGCTTAAAAACGAACTTTCTAATGAACTTAAGACTCATGCAAATAAAATGGTAGGAAATGTTCAACGTCTTCAACAAAATCAACAAAAGATGGAACAAGGACAACACGAGATTAAGCAAGAGTTGTTAAAAGCGGATTTAAGGCAATCAAAATTTGAAGACCGAATGGCAAAAATGTTTGAAGCAATCATGTGTAAACCCTCTTCCTCGGGTGGTCTTCCTAGTGATACCATTGCAAACCCGAAGGGAGAAATGAAGGTTATTACTACTCGTAGTGGTAAAACTTTCAAGGAACCAATCTCTCATCCAAGTACTTCTACGGAGAAGGAAATCGATAAAGAGCCCAAGGTAATGGTCGAAAAGGAGCATATCACAAGCCCACGAAGTACCGCTCATACCACACCTACGGTTGATCCAATACCAATCATGGAACCCGAGATTCCAAGGCCGTTGCCTAATGTCCAACCCACACCACCCTTACCTTACCCTTCGAGACGAAACAAAGAGAAATTGCAAGAACGTACCAAACAACAAATCGAGCTTTTTATAAAAATGTTTCAACAAGTGCATTTTGATGTAAGTTTAGCCGACGCGTTATATATGCCTCGTTTCGCTTCCACTTTTAAAAGTATGATGAGCGATAAGGAAAAGCTTTCAAAGCTTGCTAATTGTTCTTCGGTTTATCTTAACCGCATACCGGAAAAAGTTGGTGATCCCGGAAAGTTTCTCATTCCTTGTGACATACAAGATATGAAAGAATGCCTCACCTTGGCCGATCTTGGTGCGAGCATTAATTTGATGCCATTTTCCATTTGGAAATCCCTTTCGCTTCTGGCTCTTATTCCTTCGAACATGTCTATCGAGATGGTCGATCATTCTACGATTTTAGCATGTTGAGTAGCCGAAGATGTATTCGTGAAAGTGGGGAAGTTCTACTATCCCGTTTATTTTATAGTAGTTGACATCCCCGTGGATCCTCAAGTTCCTCTAATTTTAGGTCGTCCATTTTTAGACACCTCTAGATCGCTTATCGACGTTCATGCAAGAACTATCACTTTGAGATTAAATGAAGAGGAACTTGTTATAAACGCTACTAAAAACTCAAAACCTTCTCATGTTTATGCAATCGCTACCATCAATCACATTGACTTATTTGATGTGGTTTGCGATGAGTTTTCACAAGAAGTGTTAGGTTTTTCCGATAGCTCGTCAAGTGGCAATCCCACTATTTTGGATCCGATTCTTGCTAATTCTACACCAAATCTCACTCCATTCCAAGGAGGAGATTTTACTTCAAATGAAATCGACAATGAAGATTAGGTGATTATTAGTGATGATACTTCTATTCCACCATTTCTCCCGCCGATGGAAGTTATGAGTGTTGAGCAAAAATCTTCAATCGAGGAACCGCCTATCCTTGAATTGAAAGATCTTCCATCTTACCTTGAATACGCATTCTTGGAAGGTGATGACAAGTTTCCGGTTATTATTGCAAAAGGTCTTGCTAATGATGAAAAACCGAGCTCTTGAAAGTTCTTAAAGCTCATAAAGGGGCAATTGCGTGTAAAATTTCCGATATTAAGGGTATTGACCCAAAATTTTGTACTCACAAGATTTTAATGGAGGAGGAATACAAACCCGCAATTCAAAGTCAAAGAAGGGTAAACCCCAAAATTCACGATGTCATTAAAAAGGAAGTTCTAAAACTCCTTGACGTGGGAATGATTTATCCTATCTCCGATAGCTCATGGGTGAGCCCAATCCATTGTGTCCCTAAAAAGGGAGGAATGACCGTTGTACCTAATGAAAATAACGAGTTAAATCCCACTCGTTTTGTGACCGGTTGGAGGGTGTGTATTGACTACCGAATGTTAAATGACGCCACTCGTAAAGACCACTTTCCTTTGCCCTTCATGGATCAAATGTTGGAGCGACTTGCGGGAAATGAATTCTATTGCTTTTTAGATGGTTTTTCCGGTTACTTTCAAATCCCTATCGACCCTCGTGATCAAGAAAATACTACGTTTACGTGTCCTTATGGAACGTTTGCTTATCGTAGGATGCCTTTCGGACTTTGTAATGCACCGGGTACGTTTTAACGGTGTATGATGGATATTTTTCACGATATGATCGAGAAGTCGATGGAAGTGTTTATGGATGACTTTTTGGTATTTGGCAATTCGTTCACGTCGTGTTTATCCAATCTCGAGCAAATGTTAAAACGTTGTGAAGAAACCAATCTTGTGCTTAATTGGAAAAAATGTCATTTCATGTGTAAACAAGGAATCGTCTTAGGACATAAGGTCTCGAAAGCGGGGATTGAGGTCGATAAAGCTAAGGTAGACGTCATCGCCAAGTTACCTCATCCCAAAACCGTTAAGGGAGTTAGGAGTTTCCTAGGCCACGCGGGCTTTTATCGTCGTTTCATCAAAGACATTTCGAAAATCTCTCGACCTATGACACACCTTCTCGAGAAGGATGCTCCTTTTAACTTCAATGATGATTGTGTTAGAGCTTTCGAAACTCTTAAAAGGAAACTTACCGAAGCTCACATTCTTGTTGCTCCTAATTGGGAATTACCCTTTGAAATCATGTGCGATGCATGTGATTATGCTATAGGGGCCATCTTAGGGCAACGTCATGAAAAGCATTTCCGTCCTATCCATTATGCTAGTAAGACGATGACCGAGGCTTAATTAAAGTACACCACAACAGAAAAGGAATTCCTTGCCGTGGTCTATGCTTTTGAGAAATTCCGACCTTATATCGTCTTAACTAAAAGCATTGTGTATACCGACCATTCGACTATCAAGTATCTCTTAGCTAAGCAAGATGCTAAGCCGAGATTACTTCGTTGGATGCTCCTCCTCCAAGAATTTGATGTCACCGTGCTTTACAAAAAAAGGAGCCGAGAATCTAGCGGCCGATCAACTCTCTTGTCTAGAAGATCCTCACTAAGATGTTTTCGGAACAAGGAAATCACCGAAACATTTCCTCCCGAGACTCTCGGTGAAGTGAATTCTAAAAACACCACCCCATGGTTTGCCGACATTGCAAATTACCATGCGGGCAATTTCATAATCAAGGGTATGACGACAAAACAAAAGCGAAAATTCTTTCGTGACCTCAAGTTCTATTTTTGGGACGACCCTTATCTCTTTCGGGTTTGTGCGGATCAACTCGTTCGACGTTGTGTTTTTGGTGCCGAAGCTTCTAATATCCTTAGAGCTTGTCACGAGGGACCCACGGGTGGTCACCATGGTTCTAATCTCATGGCTAAGAAAGTATTTGATGCCGGCTTCTTTTGGCCTTCTATCTATCGTGATGCACAAGCACTTGTGAAGTCGTGTGATTCGTGCCAACGTCAAGGAAAATCGTCTCAACATGATGAAATGTCGCAAAACATAATCTAAGTGTGTGAGATTTTCGACATTTGGGGCATAGACTTTATGGGGCCGTTCCCATCGTCTCATGGTAACAAGTATATCCTCGTGGCGGTCTACTACCTTTCTAAGTTGGTGGAAGCTAAGGCTTTGCCTACTAATGATGCTCGTGTGGTAGTGAAGTTTTTGAAGCAACTATTCTCTCGGTTCGGAACCCTCGTGCTATTATAAGCGATCGTGGAACCCATTTTTGTAATGACCAATTCGAGAAGGTCTTAAAGAAATTTGGAGTTACTCATCGTCTTTCTACGGCTTATCACCCGCAAACGAGTGGGCAAGTCGAGGTTTCGAACCGAGCTTTGAAGAGGATTTTAGAGAAGTCGATTGGAGAAAACCGTGCTTCATGCTCCAACAAACTCGATGACGCTTTATGGGCCATTAGGACCGCTTATAAGACACCTATCGGTTGTACTCCTTATAAGTTAGTCTATGGGAAGAATTGTCATTTGCCCATTGAATTGGAGCACAAGGCATATTGGGCCCTTAAGCATGCAAACTTTGACTTGAAGACCGCGGGAGATCACCGGAAAATACAATTAAATGAATTGGATGAACTAAGAGACAATGCTTATGAAAATTAATTAATTTTCAAAGAAAAGACTAAAAAGTTTCATGATGCAAAGATTAAAAAACGGGTTTTTAACGTTGGTGATCAAGTGTTACTTTTTAACTCTAGACTAAAGATATTTTCTAGGAAATTGAAATCTCGTTGGTCGGGTCCTTTCACCGTTACACAAGTGTTTCCTTATGGGACCATCGAGCTAGCTCAAGATGATGGTCCTAACTTAAAGGTAAATGGACATAGGCTTAAGAACTTCTTTGGTGGGGAAATTCCTTCAATGGTTGACCTCGACCAAGTCACCTTCCCCAATGATAATTAGCATTGAGGGGATCGAGTCGAGCGCATGACTCGGTAATAAAAAATGAGGTGCCTTGTGGGGAAGATCCCATGCTTATCCTTTTATGCTTTCTAATAAATAATTAGAGGGGATTTGTGCCCTTCCAACTCGTTGTCTCGTGGTTGTTTGTGATTGTGTTATCTAGATCATCATCATCATATACGATTGAAGACTCTCTTGTTCGTTTACGTGAGCCTCCATCGTTTGCTTGAAGAAGTTTTTCACGAATCAATGGCATATCCTTTATTGTTCTAACAATTATCTTTTAGCATAATTCATAAAAGGCTTTAGATATATTGTTGATCACCCTTTCCATGCTAGATCCTAAGCATTTGATTCTTCGTCTCTAGTATGGGGGTGCTCCACCTTTAGACTCGAAACATTGAGGATAATGTTTACTTTTAGTATGGGGGGTGAATAGATACTTGCTTTGCTACGCCCTCACGTGTTTCAACTTTCAATGTTTTGTTTTGTTGCTAATAAGGCTAAAAATGGCAAAATTTTTAAATTTTTCTTAGTTTTAATAAGTGTTTTTAAGACATGAATGTATATTTTCCGATGGGTAGAATAAGAGCTAATTTTTGACTTGATGGGCATTTCGAGCCCTTTACATTCCTTAACCCGCTCAATTAAAGTTTTGCTAGACTTTTATATAGGGAACTTTAAAACGCGAAAGTCTTAGCTCATTCGGGTTAAGAACAAGAACTTTTCGCAAGTTCCTATAATTGATCCTAGAAAGTCACTTATCAAGGGAACTATAAAATGCATTCTCTAAACTTGAAAAAGTCTAAGAAAGTGCAAGATCCTATAGGTGGCTTGAAAACCCAAAACATTGATTTGATATAGTCTTAATGAAAGCTAATCCAAATTTGGCTTAATTTTGACTTGCATGGCTAAGTATTCACGAGTCTCTTTAATTAGAGGTCTTTATATAGTGAAGAACGAGAAATGATAGAGTTAGACAAGTGATCATGCTGAACGTAGAACATGAAAATGTTCTTTCAAAAACTCATATGTTTTTAATTGTGGCTTTTTCTTCCCAAAAGATCAATGCATTAGGAATAAAAATAATTGCAATAAGTAAGGTCGTACGATTTGAAAGGTTACTTAGCTTCTAGCCCAAGATCGTTTAAAAGTTGCTCGGGGTTGAATAGAGTTCATAGCCAAGGCATAACTTATTGAAGTGGGACGTGAAGATTGGTGAAGATCCAAAAAGGACATAACAAGGCATGAGGAGCTCTATTTTTGCTAAAGATCCAAGATGATGTGAAGTTTCATTATTCCTAAATCAATATGAAGGATCGAGACACACGACGAAAAGCAATTACTCCCCTAAAGATCATGGAGAAAGTCTATCTAAAAAGACCCTAACAAGGTATGAGGATAAATATATCCATGTCCGAAAAGGAGGCGGATCGTTGTATATCAAAATCCAAAATAAAGATTGTAGAAAAATGATGAAGTCGTGGTCCAAATATGAAGAATCTCTCAAAAACGTCAAGTGAAGAAATTCCAAAATATGAAGAGAACACCATAATTTCAAGAACGTCTTCCTAAGATTTGAAGTATGAAGTACATGCCAAATATCGATCCGAGAAAGGTCTCAAATCGTGAAACGAGTTATGCCAAGATATGAACTTAAGGAGATACACGAGAAGCCGGTTTAAAAGATTTTGTCCTTCGGCTAAGTATCGACTAAATCGTGCTACTTTGCTTTCGGACTAATAAATACTCAAATAAGTCAATATGAATCACTTGTGATCCATGACAAATAGTTAAAAAATGCTAGTAACCCATTTCCTTTTATAATAACTAGGATTGCGGGGAGAAAAATTATTTCACAATTCGGATGTATGAGTAGTGTTATCATTGTGACTAGTACCAACAATGATCTCGTTTTTGCACTTAGCATGGAATGTATGACAATCAAGGATGACGAAATTTACGCTATAGGACATTTACTTGTTTCTATTCATTGACCCTAAAAGTTACGTTCGTGATGAAAATCATACATTATGTCTTTACACATCTTCGTAGTATTGTTACAAGTCTTTTACTTTTCAATAAAGGTTAATAAAATTGAATTTTGGTGATGCTTAGATACTTTATTCTATGATTGCGTGAGGGCACGACAATGGCTTAGTATGGGGGAGTGATGAGATGGCATTTGTACATGATCTCATCGTTCTTTTCGGGCTTTAAATGCATTAAAATGTCATAAAATACTATATATATGCTTGTATTTGTTTACTTGTGTGTTTTAGGTATGGATATCGTGAAAAAGACAAAAGATCAAAAGAAACAAGGAAAAACGGACACGAGAAACGAAGCCGTACAAAGAACCGGGCCCTAGTTTATGATTTATCCAAGATTAACACTTGAAGACTTGAAGATGTACAAGATTGATCCTCAAAATATGAAGAAATGACACTTAAAACCCTTGTATATTCATAATTACATGTTTGGTCCCTAAAGTTTGTCAAAATTACTAAATGGTCCTTCAACTTTGAAGAATTGACAAGTTTAGTCCCTCAATAATTATAAATTGTCAATAATGGTCCCTCATAAAGTAAAAGAACCAATGAAGACGTTTGAATATCAAGAAAGCCCAAAATCATTCCTTCAAATATTCAAAATTGGCAAAACAAACCCTTGTAATCTTTTTGGAAAAGTTATGTGCCAAAAGTATGAAAAGAGAAACTTACTTAACAAAGGAAAGTAAGTTTGTTGGGCTGAAATTCTTTTTATACACCTTTTTCCAAAGACCAAGGACTTAAGCTACCAAGTTTAAAAGTTTAAACTCCTAAACACGCGCCAAACACCTCATCACCCCTAAACTCGAATCAAAAGGAGTTACTGTAGCACGTATGAGCCCATAATTTACATTTTACCATCAAAGGGTTAAATGAAATTGGTTGTTCCCCCGTGTGATTCACCTCACTTGAAACCCATCCAAACATTAATTCCTTCTTTTCCACTCACCAATGGACCCTACCATCCAACCCGTCACCCAATCATATCACAACTTACTCTCCAAGGCAATACACGTGGCCAAATTAACAGCCAAGACTCAATGCTTAACCCCAATACTAAAATGAACTGTTTTGACGCATTTGGACAGCTCACAAACATCAAGCACTCAAGGGCATTACTGGAAATTCATAGCTAAGGTTTTTATGTATGTTAGCATTCTAGAATTGTCTACTAGTCCTATATAAGGAGACCTCAACTTGTGAGAGTCCCTTGTTCTAGATTTTAGCTTTAAATCGTTGTAATTCCTTTTTTATTAAATAAAAGTTGGATTTTCTGAAAGCTTTTGATTTACCTTTGTGTTTTATAAAAGTTTGGTATTTGATAAGCTA
This sequence comes from Glebionis coronaria, assembly GCA_025667525.1. Classification (NCBI taxonomy): domain Eukaryota; kingdom Viridiplantae; phylum Streptophyta; class Magnoliopsida; order Asterales; family Asteraceae; genus Glebionis; species Glebionis coronaria. The sequence continues at coordinate 98,013 of JANFOE010002349.1, forward strand.
AGATCTGAGTTCCATATTCATGTTTGATGGTTTTTGAGGCAAGGTTTTAGGCAATAAAGCTTGTGTTTCAAAAATCAGAAGTTTCATATTATTTGTTCATCATTGTGGTTTGTTGATATTAGCAGGTACAAGGAAGCTGGTGCTTGTTTTGCTAGCACCAAACAATCCAAGGCTTGGATGTAAGTCTTGGAGGTTTGCATCCCTTTCCCTTTTCATTTTTTTGATTTTCATTGAATTTTTGGTGATTTTTCATGTTTTAATTGTGAACCTGTGTTTTGTGGCTTGATTTGAGTTTCTGAGGTTGAATATTAGTTGTTAGGGTGGATTGGATCTTGTTTAATAAGTTAAAACACAAAAATCCTTTGGAAGATTGCAAAATCAGATTCCAAAGGGGTGTTTGGGTTAACTGATTCAAAGGGTTTTAAGCCTTCCTTTGTTATTATTCTTGGTTCTATTGAGGTTGTGCATGCTTATCTATTGTTAAGTGTTCATTATCTGCAAGTTTTGTGGCTATTAACACCTAGATCCATAAAATAGGCTATAAAATCTTGATTACTTGGTTAAATTGGCTAAAATTTAGAGGACACATAGATCTAATCATAGAATAGGGTTAACAAGTGTTAAATCTGAGTTAATACAACCAGGGAAGTAGGATTTGAGTGCTAAAATTGGATTTGTGGTCATCTATATCAGATAAGGCATTTTTGTTCTTGAAGTTCATAATCAGAAACCTGCATCTGCTTTGATTTGCTTGTAATCTTTGATTCAGTGGTTGGAATAAGTTTGTTTGTGCTTATTAACAGTTATTATAGCTTGTGTATGCTTTTGGTTCATTTTGGTTGGCTTATTCATGCTAAAACTGCTTAAGAGTGCTTAACTGCTTATTTGCTAGGTCTGTGCAATATCTGGGCATTGTTGGCTTTTTCTGTGCTTATTGGCTTATTGGAAGTGTTATTTGTTTGATTGTGACTCCTTGTGATTCACTGATCACAAGGGTGCACTTGTTTCCACTTGAATCCAACTGGATCTCTCACAAATCATAGGTCAAAAAGTGAAAGCAGTGGCAACTCCTTTCCCTGTTGCTAGCCACTGCTAGTGTAACTTTGTGTTCAGCTTATCAATAACTTATTCCAGCTTATTCAAACGTAAAACAACTTTAATTTTGTAATAGGTGCTCATTATTTGACCCATTTGTTCATACTGGAGCATTTGGTGGGTTGACTTTAAGGTTTGACTAGAAAACCAACTCATTTGACTTTTTCATAAGTGCTTATTGGCTTATCCAGCTTATTTGTCTTTGCTTATTGAACTTTTCCTGATTGTTTTGGCTTAATTAAGTTGTTTAGAGTCTATTGCAAGTTGAATCAAGTCCTGAGGTGGTCTAGAACTCCAAGTCGACTATTTTGTCTTTTTGTGAAAATCTTCTTGGCTTATTTCTGGCTTATTGGGTGTGATTTTTCAAAATTTATTTTCACAGATCTCTTAGGCATCTTAAAAGAAGGTTGTGTGTTTAAGCAGAGCTTATGGCATTGGCTTATTGCTTAATGGGCTTATTGACCCAATAAGAATAAGCTGTTTGTTATTTAAGCCGTGATAAGCTCATCTTAAGCTTTTGGGCCTTTAGACTTTTGTGCTTAGAATTAAATTTTGAGTCAGGCAGGGCTTTTTCAGGTCATTTGGGCATAGTTTGACTTTTTGGGCCCAAAAGCCCATTAGTGTTGACTGTTTTTGGTTTTAGCCCATTTGGGGGCCCATTAGGGGAAATTTTGTAATTTCACGTTCATTGTCTAATTATTTAGGTTAAAGTAAACTAGTTTTCAAGTTTTTAGAATTTTTTATAATTTTTAGATTTTTAATATTATTTTAATATTATTTTATTATTAAATTTCAAATTTCACATTTTTGCACTTTTAATATTTTTCTTAGCTTTAATACATTAAAATAGGATTTTTGCAACTCTTAGATTATTTTTATCATCATTAGATTAATTTTTATAATTATTTTAAGTTTTAATAGTTTTAAATTCATTTTAAATAGTTTTTCTTAGTTTAAAAATTTCTAAAAATAGTTTTTAATCTTTTTAGGTCATTTTAGAGGTTTACCAATTGAAAAATCTTTAGTTGGGCTTTTTGATAATTAATTTGATTTTTAGGGCTTTAATTAGAATTTAAAATTTAATATTTAATTAATTAAAAGGTTTGAAAAAGTTTTGATCATTGTTAAACTCTTAGTTTATTTATTTTGATTTTTGGTAATTTTTTGAGAATTTTTAGAATTAATTTTTATTTTTGTACTTTTTACGGTTTTACATTTAGTCGTAGTAGAAATTAATTTCACGTCTTCGTCATTCTATTTTCTCATCCCCTTCTTTCAAATATTAATCTCAAACCAATTACGAATTATTCACACATATATACCTCCTTGGGAAACGAACTTTCACATCATAAGGGTCATTTGTACACGGTTTTCCTAAACCATCGTATTTAATACTTTCCCTCATTTACACTCTTTTGTTTTCCTAAACAAGAGGTGTAATTTACTTCAATCAACGATCTTTCCTTATAGAGTGGAGTTTGACAAAACGTTACCACCTGGAAATGTGACATCAGATTCGGTGTCACCCAATTCTTAAATTTGAAATCGAAAGGGTGAATGTTGCACTCGAGGCTATCATTGGAACCATTACCCAAAAGCCTCATGCTACTAGTACCTTTCCGAGAAGTCTAATTGAATGTGTGAGTCATTTCATACTAGTGACTCATTTGATAACTATTGATGAAGGAGCTATAGGATTGGAAATTAAGTGTTGTTCATGTCGAACTTTTATTGCCCTTTCGAGGTCTAAGAATAAGGATGAAAGTATTGGAGAATGAGGTACGATATCGCATTGAGTATAAGTTGGCTAAAACTTGAATAAAGTAAAAAATTTAACTCGTATGGAATATGAAATTGTTAAGAGGAAGTTGTTGAGTCCTGTGATTGAATTATATGGTTTTAAATGATTGTTGATTCGTGTTAAGGGTTGTTCCTAGGCCATTTTCCAATGACGAGGATGCCCAGTGTCCAAGAAATAAATCGAAGAAATCTTCTTCTGAAATTGGGACCGATGGATCTTTCGGGACATGTGAAACACCTAATGACTCTTGAAGATTAGTATTCATTATGGTATCTTTTAAAAATCCCTAACTTAACTGAGAAATCAGTTGGTAACATGAGTTCTTGGAATTGTATGACATAGTGACGCGTAATGTGTTACGGCACAATTTTGACTTGTTTGTGATTAATGAAAAGACTACCTTTGATTGCTAAATCCTACATGTATCGGTGTTATCTATCCTTTATTCCTCCATCCTAATGTTAGCATTAATGATGCAACCATTGAACAAGTACTCATCTCGAATTGAGTAACGTTGTGGATTATTCTCTTTGTATTCCTGAGTGCCATCGAGGTCATGAACCTCATATGTGACAATCCGTCAATTTACGATTGATATTTTATTATCAAATATTATTTGAAAATATTATTTTAATGATACAATATGAACTCACTTATTTTTGGGAAGAAATTTGGATTTACGTCTTGAAGTAGCATCGACTACGTCTAAACCGGAGGATTCAACGTTACGTGCTTACGTTTACATACACCGTCTTTGGTGATAGTCCGACAATTCAGAAAATAAATTTATCCGTAAATATTATTTTAGAGTTTTAAATTTGTGTTGGTTCATAAACTCACAAATTTACGAGAAGAGATTATGACTTACGATTTTATTTTAAACGTCTTTTACGACTAAACCGGAAACCTTAGGATTACGTATTTACGTTTTCGAACTCCGTTTTTGGATGAAACAATTTTTATTGTATTCGTTTTGTGACGTTGATTCATAATTTATAAAAACATTTTTCGTAAAACGACCCGAGGGCACGCAAATCGAGGAAACTAGAATCGAGGAATACCCGTAAACTAGTGAGATGGGACAAAATACATTGTCCCACCCCACTAGCTTACATGGGACGGCTACAACACCACACCTCAACACTTTGGTGTCAAGTTTTAAGCTAGCTAAGTTACACATGTAACAAGCTTACATCCTAAGCTAACCAACACACAAAACCATCAAACCTTCACACATTTTCTCATTCCACTCATGCAAAAACCACTCAACTCTCTCTCACTCCTCCATTCTTGCCGTCCCATCCTCACCCTAAAACACCACTTTGATCAAAAATTCACCATGGAATCTTATGTTATTTACACATAAGATGAAGCTCTTTTAAAACCCTATTGATTGGTGGTACTTATAACATCCAAGGAGGAGTATTCATGGTGTCTTGGGGCTGATTTTCCACAAGGAGTTCATGGAGCATGATGGTCTTGAAGATGGTCATGGTTGTCTACAAGTTTCTCCATCAAAAACCATGCCAAACTCATAACCTACATCAAGTTGGTGGTATAAAGATTGTCCTCCTCAACTTCTTGTTATTTTGATTATGTAAACATGTATTTTATTTCCTATTGTATATATTTATGATGATTATATGATGATAAAAATGTTATGTGGGGATTTGTTGTTGATAATCATGGATAAAAAGGTGAAAAACTATAAGAAACAAATCTAAAATCTTGTCTAAATATGTTGGCTGTGTAAAACAGTAAATAAACAAGTCATGGACTGATAATATGATGAATTATGATCCATTTACAGTAAGCTATGGGTATTGTACACATGTGAGAGTTGGCCATGCAATGGAATCAAAATAATGAGTGAGATATGATCAAAACAAGTTTAGGGTATAAATCTGAAGTTACTGTTTTGGACGATTTTTAGAAAATATTTAGAAGATGATTCAACAGTAGCTATAGAAGAGTTAATTGTAGCACATATCATGTAGTTTATGTGATAAGAATTTGAGCTTCTATCTCCATATAGAACTCAAGATATGGCAGTTTTGGTAAAGATGAAGTTAAAAATCAGATTTTTGGAAATTAAAGAATAATACTATTATATAAGCACTCACATTTTAATATATAAAATGTAAAATAAAAACCCACTAACTTATAAAACTTATTTATATAAATGTATAAAAGGTTAATCAAATGGATAAATTATATAAATGGTGGTGAAATAATGTTTATAAGTAATAAAAACTATAAATATGATTTTTACGACTTTTTCGGCTATTGCCGTAAAATTAACGTTTTTGTTAAATAAAACTTAGATGGTCGGACCCGTCTAATGAAAACTTTATAAAACTTATATACTGATATATAGACATGTATAACAAGTAAAAACCGATAAAACCCGAACTTTAGGGCATACGGACATTAACGAGCTAAGTAAACATATTGGACTAATACTTGGACTAATAAATGGACTAAATAAGATAAACACCCATAAAAAGAACTTATTGGGCTTAACCCATTTGGGCCCAACTTGAAAGTGTATGTACTGATAATATAAGTACAAAAAGGATTAATACAAGTTAAGAACTTATAATAGGCTTATTGGACCTAAGACACGTAAATAAGTACAACGAGAAAACTAATATAAAAGTTATCGACATATAACACTAAAAGGAGTAAACGAGAATATGTAAACCCACTTGATCATCATATGTATATAATCATCATATGTATACATAATTGATATTTTTATAAAGTCATTGGACAAACGTCTAAGACCGATTATTATTTATATAGGTTTCCGTGATTGAAGCGCGTACCGTACATCCGAATCGCCGATAACCGCCTTCCCATATCAACGTGAGTTCATAGCCTCACACTCTTTTAAATGTTTTATAAATGCTTTATAAACCCGCGAGGGAGATAACATGTTAATTTTTATAAAAGTTTGGACACCATTTGTCCCGATTGTTTGTTTATTGATTTTGGACCCGAATGATTGAATAACCCGATTGTATGACCCGATAAATGATTAATGGACCCGATAGATGAAATTAAATGGATTATTAAAGTTAGGTTATGTCACTAAAAGTCCCATTAGCATGAATTGTGAACTACCGGGAGTTGGTAGACGCTTATGCATTTAATAGTACTATTTGGGGACGATCACCCCAGTTCGCGCCTTGACGGTTGATCCCCGTCGTGCCACATTGATTGGTAAGCGAATTTATGTATGAGAAGATTTCCAATAGCGTGACCTTTGTGACGACACGCTACTTTAGATGGGCAAAATTGGTATCGGGTTAGCTACCCGTTTTGGTTTAGTAAGGTAACAATGTCATGCGGCTTATAATAATCCAAGTTAACAAAATAATAATAGACGCTCCAAATTACGATGTATTGCCTGACTAGCAATACAGGGTCATACTGTTGATATTATGATTGTATTTTGGTTTTCATAACCATATTCATATAACGGTATTTATTTGATTTTATACAACGTCATAAGACGTATTGTATGATGTTTTTACGACATTGGCTCGTATAATAATTTTCAAGGCAAATGCCTATATTATGATTTTCGATAAGGATTTGTATAAAATGATTTTGGCTATTTTACGGCCTATTACAATGATTTGTACGTATTGATTTTTGGTACTAATTTTATACCAAAGTTATATTGATGGAATTTATTAAACTCTATGAATTCACTCGGCGTTATCGCTGACCTTTTCTTTTAACATGTTTTATCTCAGGTACTTGAAGGTAATTCTCGGGAAGACGACAAGAATTCATGGCCCGCACTTAAACAATATTTTTCCATTCAAACACTTTGTAAAACTTTTGTATGAAATGTAATGACTGGGGACCGATGTAACTTTGTTGTTTATGAATGGAAATGATTTATTATTAAACGACGCGATTTTTATGCGTTGTCTATGATGTGAGTAATGTGTTATCCCGTAACACCAACTAGTCTTCCGCTGTACTAAGTTGTATAAATTTGGGGGTGTTACAGTTTGGTATCAGAGCTCTCGTTATAGAGAACGAAAGATTTTTAAAACTAATGTTTTGAATAAAACTTTTCAAAATCTTTTAACTATAAACATTTTTCTAAAAATGTCTAAAAATCATTTGACTATAACGGTGCCGAATAATTCCCGAGTTACCGACAAGGCCAAGACTGAGAAGTGTTATTTTAATATATATATATAACTTGGATTATATATATATATGATGTAATTTTATTACATGATTGTTTGATGGTTATTTTGATTTTTATACGAGGTATTTATACGACGTAGATTGTCACAAGTAACCCTAAATCCCCTAGTAAATTAATCGAAGCTATTCTCGTAGGAATTCTAGCTATCCTAGATCTAAACCAAGTTGTGGATATTTATGATCCCAACAAATGGTTGATATTCGTAGAAATGTAGATATTAGTTGATTGTGATATTAAAAAAAGAATTGGCGAGATTAAATCTGATATCGATGTCATGACGATCTTTCCTTATAGAGTGGAGTTTGGCAAAACGTTATCACCTGGAAAGATGTCATCTGATTCGTTGTCATCCAATTCTTAAATTGAAATCGAAAGGGTGAATGTTGCACTTGAGGCTGTTATTGGAACCATTACCCAAAAGCCTCATGCCACTAATACCTTTCCGAGAAGTCTAAGTTGAATGATCAAGTCATTTCATATTAATGACTCATTTGATAAGTGTGGTTGTAAGAGATATAGGATTGGAAATTAAGTGTTGATTCATATTGAGATTGTATTGCCTTTACAAGGCTGAAGAATAAGATTGAAAGTATTGGAGATTGAGGTAGGATATCGAATTGAGTATAAAATTGGTTGAAATTTGAATAACGTAAAATTTAACTTGTATGGGATATAAGATTGTTAAGAGGAAATCGTTAAGTTATGTGATTGAATTATAAGGTTTTAAACGATTGTTAGTTTGTGTTAAAGGTTGTTCCTAGGCCATTGTCCACTAACGAGGATGCCCAGTGTCCGATAAATAAATTGAAGAAATCTTCTTCTGAATTGAGACCGATGGATCTTCTGGGACATGTGGAACACCTAATGACTCTTGTAGATTAGTATTCATTGTGGTATCTTTTAAAAATCCCTAACTTAACTGAGATATCAGTTGGTAGGATGAGTTTTGAGAATTGTATGACATAGTGACACGTAATGTGTTACGGTACAATTTTGACTTGTTTATGATTAATGAAAAAGACTACCTTTGATTACTAAATTCTACATGTATCGATGTTATCTATCTTTCCTTGCTTCATCCTAATGTTCGCATTAGTGATGCAACCATTGAACAAGTACTCATCTTGATTTGAGTTACGTTGTGAATTATTCTTTTTGAGCGCCATCGAGATCATGAACCTCATGATTATTTGGCTAAGCTCATTTCCTATCATATTGTAGTTAAGATCTTGGTGAACAACTCTTCATCACTCTTTTGCAGATCACTCATTGTTTTTATAAGATAAAACCGTATCCATTGAGAAAAATTGAATTTTCATCACTATATGGATTATTTAAAGTGAGATTTATAAGTGATTGATATCAAAATGAAGTTGTTTATAAAGTACTTTGGAAAACCTAATTGTTTTCATAACAAAGAAAATCTTTGTAAATTTATTTTTGATTCTTATTTAAGAATTAAGCCTGAAAATGTTTTTATTATAAACATGATGATAACATTTTGACGAACTGAGTATTGCATCGTTGATCTTGAAATTGTATATAGTTGCGCGCCTACATACAATTTGGAATGGACCATGCAAGGCTGATTAGTAGTCACCATAAAACTGATTAATAAACACTATATTTTCTTTGAAGATTGTGAAAGGTTAAAATTTATGAGATCTGCAAGAAGTGAAAAATAGGGACATAATGTTAGAGACATCTACATATGTGCCTGTGCCATCTATTCTTCTGAGTCAAATCTACTCATCTGTGGAAATTGTCTTATTTGACAATTGACAATTCCTTCTTGTCCAATTCTCCCGTAGTGAGATTCTTAGGAAAAGCATTTGATTAATGAGTGTTGATACCCGACTGGATGTATTGACGTTCTTATCATTTCTTATGATTTGATTTCATTTGAATGACCTGGGTAACGATCCAAGGAGCTTTCGAAGGCGTACTCAAATTATGAAAACATGGGATATATTCATATTCGTTAAATGTTTTCGTCTGTACCTGATTTGAAATTCTATCACGTAGATTATGCGTTGACCTTAATCTTAGGATAGTAGTTGTGTCTCCATATATCCTTGAATTTGTGAAGGATTATGAATTATTATTAGACTTTTGAGAAGTTCACATCTTATCGACGACAATGAAGCTGGAAAGTTGATAATGCCAGTAGAATGGATTGATTGATTATGACATGACGACATTGTTTTAATTGATGGGAACTCGAATAGAATTCCCCTAAATGATAAGATGTTGATTATCAAAAGTGATCTAAATAATTCTTGAAGGATGACCATATCCTGTATTTAGACTCGAAATTATACCGTGAATGGTTGCGAATTAGTCATAGATATTATAATCTAGAAAGAACTTAAACAAAAATTATTAAAAGATGTTTCGGTTATCTGAAACTTTAGGAAGTGTTTGTTGATGAATTACCTAGAATTTCACCATTAAGGCAAGTTGAATTTGGTATTGATTATATTCTCGGTGTTGCACCTGTGCCTTGTGCACTGTACGTCAGCACCATCTGAATTAAAGGAATTATCGTACAACTGAGAAAGTTGTCGGAGAAAGATTTTATTATACCAAGCCTGTCATCCTGAAGAGCTATGGTGTTATCTTTCCTTATATTTATAGATTACTGTGACTGAGTAAATTGACAATCGAAAACGATATCCATAACTCGAAATGGAAGAATTGTTCGATCATTTACAAGGTTCTAGCAAATTTGATCCATAGCATGGTTATCATCAACTTCGCATCTGCGAAAGAGATTATCTATTCCAATCACTACATCCGGTGCTTGTAATGAACATTGTGAGTTCCACGTGATGTCGTTTGGATTGACCAATGCACATGTAGTATTCATGAATTTGGTGGATCACGTGTGTAGGCTGAAATTTGATAAATTCATGCGTGTGATCATTAAGAACTATTTGTTTGTTTATAAGAATAAGAATGAAGTTAATAATTAGTTATAAATTGCCCTGAATTGGCTAAACAATGAAAACTTGTACCTTGAATAATTAACACGTGATTAAAGACTTAATAATTTACATGATTTGACTATGTGATTAAAAGGATAATGGAATATAAAATGACTCTTCAAAAATTAAGAGCCCTTTTAAGACTTTGGATTTTACCAAAAAGAAATGGAATATATGTTTTGACAAATGTTTTAACAAAGGATTTTTAAAGGGATTATTCCCTTATACACAAACCATTTAACTAAACTTCTGTTTAGGGGTAAATGTTTGTGTATACCTCAAGATAACTTAAGAAGGATTGAGTAAAACCATTTAAACCATGACTTAAAATTTGAAACGACAATTTTTGCTTTTCAACTAAGAAAATTTGGACCAAAGTATAATCAAAGATTTTTCGAACATTTACGAATCTTAATAATTATTTTCAATAAATCAACGAAAATCTTGTTAATTAAATTCAAATTTATTTTTGAACATTTTTATAATTGGTCGAACTAAGAAAATTAAAATTTTTACGTTATGTTCATAAAAATTAAATGTTTATTATTTAATTAGTTGTAATAATTATTGACGCTTTAGATGTCAGATTGAGTAAAAACTGATAAAGATGATAGTTGAGACGAAACTAAAACATAGAAGATATGAAGAAAGAATTTTGAATAAATACGGTTGTGATATTTATTTCATCAGGAAGGTGAACGTAATTACTGACGCATAATATATAAAGAATACCTGAGTGAATTATGGACACGATAATCACATCATCATGAGAAGTGAATATAGATACTGACGTATTATATAAAAAGGATAAAGAATCAATTAAGATATATTTCTTAATAATGAACGTGCAAAATAAATTGCCAAACAATATAAAAATAAACAATGTTTGTAAAAAGGATAATATAAATAGTGAAGGGTTTCACGGCTAATGTGAACCATTAAAATTGAGAAGCCGATGGCGTTAAATGTTTTAAAAGGCCGTTTATGGTTGCCTAATTATGAAGGATAATGAGATATAGTTATGTTGGAATTTGTAAGTATAAGTATTCTATGTATGTCATTTTTGACTAAAAGTATCTTTGTCTGAAGAAGTTGTACTAATGGCAATTATGAAGGCAGACATCGCCTCATACTTTAATAAACGTCTAGCTATTGCAAAGGTCATCATCTGAATTTGATTCGATTTGGGTCATCATCGACAGACTGACCAAATCTGCTAATATCATTCCCGTCAATGATAAATGCAAAAGAGTTATGCAAACATAGTGTGCCTGTATCGAACATCTATATCAAGATCCTCACTTCGCATCGAATTTCTAGAGATTTGCTCAGAAATCATTGAGAACGAACCTTGATGAGAGTACTATGTACCACCCCAATCGAAGGGACGAGGTAAAGTAACGATACAAAGTAATATAAGTGCTATTTTATGTTTGAATGAATGACCTTTGGTAATAGGCCATATAATCGTTTTCCTTTGGAGAGATTATCCTTGATAACTATCGTATTAGGATCGAGATCTAATCTTGTTAGGATCTAAATCTTAGAGCATCTGTAAGCAAGAGTTGAGTTGAAGACGCCCGACATACACCCATTGTGAGTTGGACATGTCTTTTAGGCTTAAGGTTTCCTATAATGGCGAACCTATCCTTGCAAAATACCCGACCCGCGAAATCTGAAATGATTGTTGAAATTAGGATTTGATTATTGACTGCCGGTAGTGGGCAAGAGGTTATGTGAATGTGAAATGTAGATCTTGAAGTGCCAAATGGGTAGCGAAGTTATGCCACAATTTTTAACCTTGGAAAAATGAATTCATGATCTGACAAATCATGGGATATAAGTCCCCGTTGTATGGGACCATTGAGATGATGTAAAAGTTGGGATTGAAAGGCATATAAGTTGGATCTACCCTAGGACTTCAAAGAACTGCGTGAATTATGTTTCGTAAATCGAACTTGATGGAATATCTATCAAGTGAAAATCTGATTATTCTTAGTAGAGCTTAGATCGGCGAAAAGTTGCATTCATCAAAAACCCGTGGACATCATGGATAGAGAAAGTAAGTCAACATTAAGCCTGATCTTATTCCCGTAGTTATGTTTGATGAAACTCGCGTATTATAATGGATTGCACTTGTGAGAAAAGACCGAATGTGGAGGAAATACCCACATGGCTTTAACTCTATAAGAAGCGAGTAGTAAGGTAAGATGATCTTTGAGGACAATTTATTTTCACAGATCTCTTAGGCATCTCAAAATAAGGTTGTGTGTTTAAGCAGAGCTTATGGCATTGGCTTATTGCTTAATGGGCTTATTGACCCAATAAGAATAAGCTATTTGTTATTTAAGCTGTGATAAGCTCATCTTAAGCTTTTGGGCCTTTAGACTTTTGTGCTTAGAATTAAATTTTGAGTCAGGCAGGGCTTTTTCAGGTCATTTGGGCATAGTTTGACTTTTTGGGCCCAAAAGCCCATTAGTGTTGACTGTTTTTGGTTTTAGCCCATTTGGGGGCCCATTAGGGGCAATTTTGTAATTTCACTTTCATTGTCTAATTATTTAGGTTAAAGTAAACTAGTTTTCAAGTTTTTAGAATTTTTTATAATTTTTAGATTTTTAATATTATTTTAATATTATTTTATTATTAAATTTCAAATTTCACATTTTTGCACTTTTAATATTTTTCTTAGCTTTAATACATTAAAATAGGATTTTTGCAACTCTTAGATTATTTTTATCATCATTAGATTAATTTTTATAATTATTTTAAGTTTTAATAGTTTTAAATTCATTTTAAATAGTTTTTCTTAGTTTAAAAATTTCTAAAAATAGTTTTTAATCTTTTTAGGTCATTTTAGAGGTTTACCAATTGAAAAATCTTTAGTTGGGCTTTTTGATAACTAATTTGATTTTTAGGGCTTTAATTAGAATTTAAAATTTAATATTTAATTAATTAAAAGGTTTGAAAAAGTTTTGATCATTGTTAAACTCTTAGTTTATTTATTTTGATTTTTTGGTAATTTTTTGAGAATTTTTAGAATTAATTTTTATTTTTGTACTTTTTACGGTTTTACATTTAGTCGTAGTAGAAATTAATTTCACGTCTTCGTCATTCTATTTTCTCATCCCCTTCTTTCAAATATTAATCTCAAACCAATTACGAATTATTCACACATATATACCTCCTTGGGAA
>JANFOE010002350.1:0-90006 GCA_025667525.1 Glebionis coronaria
ATATATATATATATATATATATATATATATATATATATATATATATATATATATATATATATATATATATATATATATATATATATATATATATATATATATATATATATATATATATATATATATATATATATATATATATATATATATATATATATATATATATATATATATATATATATATATATATATATATATATATATATATATATATATATATATATATATATATATATATATATATATATATATATATATATATATATATATATATATATATATATATATATATATATATATATATATATATATATATATATATATATATATATATATATATATATATATATATATATATATATATATATATATATATATATATATATATATATATATATATATATATATATATATATATATATATATATATATATATATATATATATATATATATATATATATATATATATATATATATATATATATATATATATATATATATATATATATATATATATATATATATATATATATATATATATATATATATATATATATATATATATATATATATATATATATATATAGGTATAATTAGGATTTGAAGCTAACTTTTTAATCCAGCCATATCCCAGTCACATCTTTTAGCCAATTGTATTTCAAAATTTCCTAAAAAATCTCCAAATTCCACGAAATTCGGATTTGAAATCGCAGTTTTTTAAAATCATGTTTTGGAAACGCATTTTTGAAAATTACGTTTTCAAATCGCGTTTTGGAGGTCTCGACTGGTCAGGTTTAAGTCTAAGGCTTCTCAAAATTCTTATTTTACAAAATGTTAAAAAAAATTATCCATTGCTAGATTTGAACCTGGGTTGGACGCTAGAAAGACAACAACACAACCGCTAGACCAAGCCAAAAGTTGTGATTGGTAGTTAAAAACCAAATATATAATGTTTAAGAAATTTATCCTTCCCTAATTTGATTAAAAAGATTATGCTTATCTTTCCCTTTAATATAGCTTTGATAAATATAATTCTAATAACATGTGTACAATAAGAAAACACATTACCCATTTTTTTCTCTCCGAACCCTAACTGTGTTATTTTTTTTATTTGTTGTTGATTATTACTATTGTTTCTTAGTTTATAGATACTGAATAATTTCTTTGTATTCATTCGTGTTTTCTACAGATTTTTTCCAACGCTATATCCTAACATACGAGGTGAATCGGGCACCATTGATCATATAGAGGTAAGTATCACTGTATTCATACATTAGTGTTAATACAGGGATCATCAACAAATACTCTTTTATTAATAGATTAATGTTTAAATTATTTATTCATTCTCAAAACTCTATTTTTGTAGGTTCATCATCTTCTTTGTTTTTTATAGGTTCATCATTCAACATAATCTTCTTTGTCTTGTTTGTGTCACATATTAAAATTTTTTGTAGTATTCAAGTATTTTTCAAATTTTGTATGCTTATGTTTATTTGTTTGTTGCAGGTTGATTATCTTCTTTGTTTTATTTACAAGGTATATTCTTTTCAAAACCCTAATGCAAGTATATTAATTTTTTTGATCTTCATTCATATTCCAAGTGATCTTCATTTAATCTTCTTTGTTTTGTTTGTGCTATGTGGAGATTTTTGTAGTTGAATATTCCAAGTGATCACAGCTTATCAGGCAGAAACATTCCAAAGGATGGAGTGATGTGTGATGGCACAAGTTTCATAGACTATGTAAAGATATGTGACCTCACTCAATTATCAACTTTGTATCTCAGGTTTCATTTTGATTGGAGCTCACGACGCCAACATGTCCAATCAAGGAAGTGGTAATTGAAATAAGTCATTTTGATTGGAGCTCACGACGCCAACATGTCACAACTTTTGGCTGCATGAACTCGTTGCTATTCTCCTCTGTTCTCTGCCTAATCACGTAGTACTCCCTTATCAGTCTATCCCACTCAGTCATGGGGACGATCTGTGGTAGTGAAGGATAAATGTTGTTTTGGGGGATGATGGCTTGCATAGCTACATTGGCAACTGCACCCACCTCTTGAGCATTGCGTGTGTTCACCATCTGACAGTATAAAACAGAATGCATGATTAAACTGATTAAAACATAGTATCATATTCATGAAAAAAAAGTATGCCAATAAATCACGAGAAATAATTTATGCATGAAAACAGTGCATGAATGCATGATGCAGTTTATAAAAACTTTTATACACGCGAGGGTAAACGCCTTTGGTCAGTTCACCCAAAAAAGTACATGGTGATGGGACGCCTATGGGTCGGTCCCAAAGTTAAAAGTTTCGATAAAAGCACATGCGACTAAATAGGGCAAGTCCTGTACCAACCATTACTTAGTCATAAACCTGCTACAATGACATATGACATAAATGCATGAAAACAATGAATGCATGAAAACCGACTGTCAGTTTTAGGAAGACCATAGTGACTACCCACTAATCACTGGTCATGTTTTGAGAGCCTACAGGTCGAAGCCTTGGCTCTGATACCATAATTGTAACTCGCCATTTTGATAAATGGAATGTCACGCGTGATTACGGCGTGTTGATGAGACTGCTTTTATACATAGTCTCGTCGTCCAAATTGGGCTTAAAATGCTTTAAATATCATCAAAATACCCAAATATATGCTTGTGTTTGTTGCTTGTGTATTTTAGGAACGGATATTGAGAAAATGACAAAAGATCACAAGAATCATGCAAAAACGAACACGGGAAACGAAGCCGGACGATGAACCAAGCCCTAATGAAGAATTTTCCAAAGAAAACCCTTGAAGATTTGAAGAATTATGAAGAATGGTCCTCCAAGTTTGAAGAATTGACACTTTATACCCTTGTATCTTCATAATTACAAGTTTGGTCCCTAAAGTTTGTCAAAATTACAAAAAGGACCCTTAACTTTGAAGAATTGGAAAATTTAGTCCCTCAACAAAACTAAATTGTCAATAATGGTCCTCCAAGAAGTCAACAATCAAGTCAAAGCCTTGAAGTATGAAGACATGTCAAAAACAGCCCTTGAAGATTGCCAAAATTGCACTTGTAGTCCTTAAAACAAGTTTCAAAACTTGTTGTGCCAAAACTACCAATGTTCAAAAGTTGTTATGTGTTAAATAGGCGTTGATAGCCTTTTAATACAACATGCACAAAGTATGAAACATGAGGGGGCAAACCTGCTAGACAAACAAACTCTCACCCTCCACTCCCTGCTTGACACCTCACCCACTCACACCCATCACCCAATTAGAATCACCCTCCCCTCCACGTCACTAATCCACTCACCCTTTTATTTAATTAACTTAATCCCGTTTTGAATTTTGGTGGCAAACACAAATTTTAAATACTTAACCCCCTTTTCAGATTAAACATCACCCTAATCACCCATAAACCCTATTTTTCCCCAGTCACAATCAAGAGCAAATCAAAGGGTTTTAAGCTAGGGTTTTCCAGATTGCTAATTTACCATCACATAAACCAAACCCAACCGCCAAATTACCCATCACTCTCACCCATGTGACTCTCCAACCCTCCCCTGCCCCACGTTTTGGCTCCAAGACAAAGATGACAGCCAATCAACGCTTCTTAGCATTTTTCGTGTTCCCAAAGGCAAAATGGACGTCCTAGATCGTTTCTACATCACTGGCATCTCAGCTATAAGCCAAGAATCATCACATGATCTCTTGACGAATTCAAAAAATGGCATCTTTATGGCATCTTCAAAGAATCTTCAAGGGCATTACTGGAAGTTCAAGTGTTAGGGTTTTAGTCTCTATTCAGTTCTAGAATCACTTGTAAGCCTCTATATAAAGGCATGATAGGACTTAGTTGTTCTTGTTCTTGATTTTTTCTCCTTTTTCACAAGCTTTGTAAATCCAGTTTTTAAGGAATGAAAATGGTTTAAGTGTTGTTGATGAGAAAAGATTGAGTACCCTTTATATTTTCATGTTGTGTTTCGTTTGAATTATTTCTTTTAAAAGGCATTCCAAGTTTCTGATTTTCAAGTTTTCATTTTAAGTTCTTAAATCCGTTTTCTTTTAGAAAGGTTGTTAAGCCACATAAGCTTCTACATTCAAGCTTGTATATGACCATATCACCCTGATATCTTGGAGATATCAAGGTGTAGTGGGTATAAAAGTTTGGGTAAAAAGGGCAAAGTGAGGTAAAAAACCTTTTTGCTTATTTTTTAACATCACTATTTCAGCTAAAAAGCTATAAGCTATAAGGAGACTTGTCTATAAGTCATTCTTATAGCTCATTGGCTCTCATTCCAGGTCACTTTTGTTGTTGTGGTTTGATCTTAGCAGGTTCTAAACAAGGACCATTTCTCATCACTTTTTGTTAAGTAAAACTCCATCAGCATCTCAACAAAGTTCTGCATAGGCCCCAGCCTATAGGGAGGTGGTTTTTCAACCACTAAGGGTCCTGGATGTAGGACCCTTAAGGTAGTTCTTGTTTCCCATTTTATTTTTAGCTTTCTGAAAATTTTATGTGATTTGTATGATTTTGTGCTATGTGTTTAAATGTTAATTTGAGTGTTGAATATTGGTCATTTAGATGTTATATGCATGTTTTAGTAAGTGATAATTAGTTTGGGTGTGTTTTGATTTGAGTTGCTTTGAAAAAAAATCAGTTTCATAATTTAAAGGAGTGTTTGGGTCTGTCTTTTAATCAGGATTGGTGTTAAGTTTTTAGGGTAAAAGTTGTTTAAACATACTTAATAGGGCAGTGTTAGGGTATATGTTAGGTGTGTTTGCATTATTGGAAGGATTTAAGTCACTTGCATGCTTAAATTTTTTGAAAAATAGCTAAAAAATCAGTAAGTGTCCAAATCTGCTTATTTTGGTGAATTTTGCCAACAAAGTTGTTAAATCTGCTAGAAGTAGGGTTGTTCTAGGTTTGTGTATTGTTTATTTGCTAGTTGATTGACTTGTATGCATGATTTGAGCCTTTGAAACTCACTTGTGTGCACATTGAATCAGCAAAAACTAATCAGACCACCCTAAGCCTTTATCAGAAACTTGCTTGTGTTGATGAGACTGCTTTTATACATAGTCACATCGTCCAAATTGGGCTTAAAATGCATTAAATATCATCAAAATACCTAAATATATGCTTGTGTTTGTTTCTTGTGTATTTTAGGAACGGATATTGAGAAAATGACAAAAGATCACAAGAATCATGCAAAAACGAACACGGGAAACGAAGCCGCACGATGAACCAAGCCCTAATGAAGAATTTTCCAAAGAAAACCCTTGAAGATTTGAAAAATTATGAAGAATGGTCCTCCAAGTTTGAATAATTGACACTTTATACCCTTGTATCTTCATAATTACAAGTTTGGTCCCTAAAGTTTGTCAAAATTACAAAAAGGACCCTTAACTTTGAAGAATTGGCAAATTTAGTCCCTCAACAAAACTAAATTTTCAATAATGGTCCTCCAAGAAGTCAACAATCAAGTCAAAGCCTTGAAGTATGAAGACATGTAAAAAACAGCCCTTGAAGATTGCCAAAATTGCACTTGTAGTCCTTAAAACAAGTTTCAAAACTTGTTGTGCCAAAACTGCCAATGTTCAAAAGTTGTTATGTGTTAAATAGGCGTTGATAGCCTTTTAATACAACATGCACAAAGTATGTAACATGAGGGGGCAAACTTGCCAGACAAACAAACTCTCACCCTCTACTCCCTGCTTGACACCTCACCCACTCACACCCATCACCCAATCAGAATCACCCTCCCCCCCACGTCACTAATCCACTCACCCTTTTATTTAATTAACTTAATCCCGTTTTGAATTTTGGTGGCAAACACAAATTTTAAATACTTAACCCCCTTTTCAGATTAAACATCAACCTAATCACCCATAAACCCTATTTTTCCCCAGTCACAATCAAGAGCAAATCAAAGGGTTTTAAGCTAGGGTTTTCCAGATTGCTAATTTACCATCACATAAACCAAACCCAACCCCCAAATTACCCATCACTCTCACCCATGTGACTCTCCAACCCTCCCCTGCCCCACGTTTTGGCTCCAAGACAAAGATGACAGCCAATCAACGCTTCTTAGCATTTTTCGTGTTCCCAAAGGCAAAATGGACGTCCTAGATCGTTTCTACATCACTGGCATCTCAGCTACAAGCCAAGAATCATCACATGATCTCTTGACGAATTCAAAAAATGGCATCTTTATGGCATCTTCAAAGAATCTTCAAGGGCATTACTGGAAGTTCAAGTGTTAGGGTTTTAGTCTCTATTCAGTTCTAGAATCACTTGTAAGCCTCTATATAAAGGCATGATAGGACTTAGTTGTTCTTGTTCTTGACTTTTTCTCCTTTTTCACAAGCTTTGTAAATCCAGTTTTTAAGGAATGAAAATGGTTTAACTGTTGGTGATGAGAAAAGATTGAGTACCATTTATATTTTCATGTTGTGTTTGGTTTGAATTATTTCTTTTAAAAGGCATTCCAAGTTTCTGATTTTCAAGTTTTCATTTTAAGTTCTTAAATCTGTTTTCTTTTAGAAAGGTTGTTAAGCCAATAAGCTTCTACATTCAAGCTTGTATATGACCATATCACCCTGATATCTTGGAGATATCAAGGTGTAGTGGGTATAAAAGTTTGGGTAAAAAGGGCAAAGTGAGGTAAAAAACCTTTTTGCTTATTTTTTAACATCACTGTTTCAGCTAAAAAGCTATAAGCTATAAGAAGACTTGTCTATAAGTCATTCTTATAGCTCATTGGCTCTCATTCCAGGTCACTTTTGTTGTTGTGGTTTGATCTTAGCAGGTTCTAAACAAGGACCATTTCTCATCACTTTTTGTTAAGTAAAACTCCACCAGCATCTCAACAAAGTTCTGCATAGGCCCCAGCCTATAGGGAGGTGTTTTTTCAACCACTAAGGGTCCTGGATGTAGGACCCTTAAGGTAGTTCTTGTTTCCCTATTCATTTTTAGCTTTCTGAAAATTTTATGTGATTTGTATGATTTTTGTGCTAAGTGTTTAAGTGTTAATTTGAGTGTTGAATATTGGTCATTTAGATGTTATATGCATGTTTTAGTAAGTGATAATTAGTTTGGGTGTGTTTTGATTTGAGTTGCTTTGAAAAAAAATCAGTTTCATAATTTAAAGGAGTGTTTGGGTCTGTCTTTTAATCAGGATTGGTGTTAAGTTTTTAGTGTAAAAGTTGTTTAAACATACTTAATAGGGCAGTGTTAGGGTATATGTTAGGTGTGTTTGCATTATTGGAAGGATTTAAGTCACTTGCATGCTTAAATTTTTTGAAAAATAGCTAAAAAATCAGTAAGTGTCCAAATCTGCTTATTTTGGTGAATTTTGCCAACAAAGTTGTTAAATCTGCTAGAAGTAGGGTTGTTCTAGGTTTGTGTATTGTTTATTTGCTAGTTGATTGACTTGTATGCATGATTTGAGCCTTTGAAACTCACTTGTGTGCACATTGAATCAGCAAAAACTAATCAGACCACCCTAAGCCTTTATCAGAAACTTGCTTGTGTTATTTGTGTGATTTTTGGGTGAGTACTTGTTTGATTTGTGATTAGCTTGACTCGCTACACTCCAACTGAGTGTAGGGGTGCCCAATTGTCCATCAAACATCCACAAGAACTCCAAAATCAAGACCTCTTGATTATTTGCACAAGTGAAAAGAAACACTTGTGTGTTCATCAGAAACAAGAACATAACTGAGCACGTTTTTGGACTTGTAGGGCTTAATCCTTGATAACTTGGATTTGTGTTTGTGTTTTTCTGAGTTAAAAGGTCACTGTTTAAGTTTGGAAAAGTAAAAAAAAAAAAAAGTTTGGCAAAAACTCACCTGGCCTGGGCTCGAACACGCGACCTTGCTTTCCAAGGACTAACGTGTTAACCAGTGATCCGGATGGTTTTTTACGTTTAGACTTCATTTCATTACATACTTAAGTAGTGTTTGTTTTATTGCTTATTTGGTTAAACATCTTTTAAATAAGCTGTTTCTAGCTTATTTCCTTAAGCTTTTTCCTGTTTAACATTTTTCTTAAGTTTATATTAGGGTTGTTGACTTTTCTGAGCAAAAAGTATATTTTTCCCATTATTAATTAATTTATTAGGATTATTTTTAGTTTTTATTTTAAAAAAGTATTTAAAAAATAGTAAAAGGTATATTAAAAATCTGAAAAAATAGTTTTTAGGTTTTTAATCATATTTTTGAGGTTTACAGCTATTTAGGTTTTCAATTTAGCTTATTTTTGATTTTATAGGCTTTTAGGGTTTTTAAGCAAATTTAAAATTCAAAAATTATCAAATAGGTTTCAGAAAATTTGGATTGCATTTTTGTTTTAGTTACATTAATTGGGATTTTTGGTAATTTTTTAGAATTTATTTACAAACTTTTTAACTTTTTGAATATTTTAATATTATTTTATTATTAAAAATTGAAGTTTTATTTTTTTTAGTTTTTACATTTTTCCTTGGTTAAGGACACTTAATTAGGAGTTTTGTCACTTTCCAAATTTTTTTTAGACTTTTCAATTAATTTCTAGAATTAATTTAAGATTTAATAGATTTTAATAGTTTTTAAGTGTTTAAAAATAGTTTAATTTGGTTTTAAAATTTTTTAAAAATAGGTTTTAGCTTAATTAGGATATTTTTAAGGTTTACAAACTATTAGATCTTGTTTAAGGCTTTTTAATATTTAATTGTGATTTTTAGGGCTTTAATTAGCATTAAAAAGTCATTATTGAATTAATTAAAAGGTTTTAGCAAGTTTGGATTTTTTGTAAACTCTTAGAATATTATTGGGGATTTTTAGTAATTTTTAGGAATTTTTAGGTTAAAATTTTAATTTTGGCACTATTTACGGTTTTACGTGTTCGCCTTTTTCGTCGTAGTTTAATCCGTTTTCGTAACCGTCTTTCTCTTCTAATCCCATTTCTTTCTCAATCATATAATCACAAATCAATATAAATTCAATACACAACGCACTTGCCTCCTTGGGAAACGAACTTGGGCTTCATTTGGGTCATTAGTGCTCGGTTTTCCTAAACTGACACTTAATACTACCACTATTTGTCATCCTTTTCCTAAAGGGTACAAAAACACTACAATCACGTGTCATCAAAGCATACAAGGTAAATGTCTTAAAAACATTAAATGACCATGAAAGGAAATACCGGAAACAAACATCGGTACCCCAAGTATAAGCTCATCACACACAAACATAAGTACTGTAAAGGAAAAGGACTAAACAATGTCCAAAGAAATAAGTAGCAAAATATATGGTGAAATGCATAAAGTAGAGAAGTCTAGATAGCTTCCAATCCATATGCACGTACACTTAAAGTATACGGGCGTCCTTGAGTACTTACCGTTTGGGAACATGAAAGGAAAACGGCTGAGTATAACGCTCAATGCACCGGATATACAAGCATAGCATAGAATAACGTAAGCATAATGACTAATAGCAGCGGAATAATATAAGTTCTAAGCAATCTGGAATCATGTTCATAAAACTGGTTTTATAGTTTGAAAAGACTTATGTTTCTATGAAAAGCTGTATTAATTAGCCAAATAGCCCATATAGGTCATGAGGTTCCACCGTGCATGAATACTTGGAGGGGAGACCTCGTCATGCAATTAGAGGGGTTGCCTCTAATTAAATAGTATGGGTAGGAGGGATCAGCTCCTAGTGAAGGATGCAAGGCACACATCGCATTCACCCTGATAATACTAATAAACTTGTAACTAGGATGCACCCATACGTCCCACATGCAATCACTTCTCCATGGGGAAGTCATAAGACTGGTGCCTCCAGTGTTATGGTTATGGTACCTCCATAACTAGGTGACACTAGTCATGCATGTATATGGCTTAGGCTCTTAAAATAACATAAGTAATCAAAAATATAAAACAATACTGGGAAAACAGTTGGCTGCAAATGGGGAATCCTAATAAGGAAAGAATGTCCATACTAAAGGACGGGAAATCCGTACCTTATGTCCAGTGAACGAAGAAGACGAAAGAATGAAAGTCCTACTTCGATCTCACTAATGCTACATAAAATAGGGTACATGTATAAGTATTCTGTTTACTGAGTACTTAACTGATTATATCGTGTCTTAGCTTGTCTTATATGTTCATGTCTTGTTTTACTGATTTTAAGGTTATGTTGTGTTTATCATGTGTTCTATGTATTCTGCTTAAGTATTACTTGTATTTCTTGTATTATTATACTTGTTGTGTAATAATAAGTAACTTTCTAAAAATAGCAGGTTTCTTAAAATAGGAAGTTTCCAAAAATAGGAAGTTTCTATAAATAGAAAGTTTCCAAAATAGATTAACTTCTTAAAATAGACATTTCTAAAAAATAGAAAGTTTTCAAAAGTAGTAAGTTTCTTGAATTAGAAAGTTTCCATATTTAGAATTAAGCTGGATTAATAAGCTAATAACATAAGCTTAAGTTTAATGGTTAAATATCATAAGGCATGTGATTATTTGTATAGTTTATTAATAATATCATGTTAACTAAATAAACTATAGGTTATATGATTTAATTAAATATAAGCATGATTTAATTAAATTAAGGTGTATAAAATACTTAGGTTAAAACTTGTAATAATATTATATTAATTATAACCTAAGTCATGTTTATTAATTAATTATATTCATGTCTTAATAATTAATTAATACTATAGTCAAAGTTAAATAAATAAATACTTAGGTTAAAACATGTATTATTTCATAAATAATATTAACCTAAGTTCATGATTAATTAAATTAATTATAAGTCATGTTACTAATTAATTTAATATCTAGTTAAGTAATATAACTAGTAAAAATAAAATACTTGTACAATTTTAGTCATGAACCGAACCCGTAAATTTAATTTAGACATGTCATGAACCAGACCGAATAAACACCCTTGAACCAGACCAAACAAACACCCCTTTAACAGTGGCAAACCGTTCGGCCGGTTGCCACTGCCTGTGTAATCACACCACCGGCTGATGCCGACGGTTCCTCTCGGCTAGCCGCTGACCACAGCGAAGTTCCCACCGCCTGTGTGCCGGTGGTTCCCCCTGCTGCACCGTGGTACCCCCTGCTTGACCCAACGCCGCCACCGGCTATGTGCCGGTGGTGGTGGCTGCTTGCTGCCGAGACCCCAACTGAACCACAAGGCCACCCCGACGCGAGTCGGGGTCCCTTGTCCCTGCTGCCGACCAAGACCTACACCACCAAGACACGAGGTCTCGGTTGGTGGTGCGAACCAAGACACGCCGAGAGCCATGGGGCTCTCGGTTGAGTGTGCCATGGGGCTCTCGGTTGAGTGTCAGCCGAGCAAACCAACCCGAAAACATCCCTTAATTTTCCCCCATGATTTCATGACATGTTTCTAATTACTTGTTTATTTAATCCCATGTTCATATGTTCATAATTAAATAAAAAGAATTAAAATAAAAGAGATAACGGATTACCGAACGCGTGTAACGAATAGAGGTTAATAACACGAACATGTTGCTTGAATAAATCAACCAAAAATCAAATCAAACACCCCTTGTGGTGTTGGTGATGACGGCGGCCAAAGGAGACAAACAAGGAGGCTAGGATTTTTATTTTTCTTGAAAAACTCTGTGAATGAAAAGAATGTTTTTCCTTTTTCTTTATTTTACTAAAAATCAAGTTGGGCTTGGCCCTTCATCACTTTGGTGCCGCGGCATATGGGGCCCACAAGGGAAAAACCCGAAGTTTTTCCCGTGCTTTATTTTACGTGTTCGTATGCTCGTATTTTCGTGTTACAATTGTTCGTGTTATATATAAATACTTGTACGTAACAATAATAATCGTATCATATTAATTAAGTACGCTATTACGTGTTTGTGATTTTTGCGTTGATGATTTCATGTTCGTGATTATAATTATTATTAGTAATAATTATCGTGTACTATTACGTACTTAATACTTATCGTGTAATAATACGTAAATAACTTCTGTAATTACTAATCGTGACACGTGTTCATGCTATAAAAGGAAAGTTTTATTATGTACGTACGTTTACTAAGTGTACTGTTCATGGTAAAAGCATGCGGTTTTTACAGCACCAGGAGAACCTGATAACGACACTATTGATGTTTTAGAAGATAGTGATAATTTTGCTTCGTTAAAAGCTGCTTTTGAAGCATTGTCTGGGAAACCAACTTCTGATAATAAAGCCGAAAGCAGCCCTCAGGATGATACGAATCCTGGTGAACCAACAAAACAATCAACAAAAGACGAGTCCCCTGGTGGACTATGTGTTCTACCTCTTTATGCTATGCTTCCTGCCTCTACACAGCCTCATGTGTTTGAGGATATGAAGGACGAAGATCGGTTAGTGGTAGTTGCCACTAATGTTGCTGAAACTTCGCTAACGATTCCAGGAATAAATATGTTGTTGACACCAGAAGAGAAAAGGTTAAGAATTACAATCCGTCAAATGGAATGGAAACATATGAAGTAAACTAGATAAGTAAAGCGCCTGTAGTTCAACGTACTGGAAGAGCAGGAAGAACAGGGCCTGGCCATTGTTATCTTCTATATTCTTCTACTGTTTTCAGCAATATATAATGAGTATTCAACTGCTGAAATCTTGAAAATACATGTTGATGGTGTTGTTCTTGTTATGAAATCCATGGGTACTAAAGATGTATTGTATTCTTCTTTCTTTTTACTCGTCATCCAACTATTGTTATCTCGATAATCATAGTAATTTAAAGTCATTTTTTAACTTAATTAAGTCATTTGGCTATGCATATAATAGTACTGCTTGAAGTTTAATACAAGAGTGTACTTCTTGATAATGTGGTCATGGCATGTCAAGATTTTATTGAACAACATCTAATATAATATTATGTTGTCAGGTGACCATTGTGTGGAAGGATAGTGATAGAACCTAAAGGCTCCAGCACCTTTCCCTGTAAAATAAATAATATTTTAAAAAATCAGTTCCCTAATCAGCACAGACATATATGACTTGTGCTCTAAGATAATATTCAAAGAGAGAAAGCATCATAAACTTACAGCAAAATTGCCACCAACCCCGTTCCCAGCATCCACAACTATATGAAACCCTTCCAATGGCTTTTCTGATAACTCAAAACAAGTAAAGAATGTTATCGAAAAATAAAAAGAATCATCAACTTTTTTGTTCAGTCAAATCGGCATTGTTCAAACTTCAAAGCATATACAAATAAAAGTACCTATGTTTCCTAAAGCTTTGCGGACAGCTGCTCCAAAGTCAGATGCATAAACAGACATGTAGTCAAATTTATTGATTGATGATGAAGCTTTTTTTTCTGCCTCTTTCAAAGATTCTGGCGTAAACCCACTGTATATGTTAGCAGCACGCTCTAAGATGTCTTTGATGTCGGCTTTTCAAAGCCCTCCATCATTAGTAAAGAATTTAAACCCGTTTCTCTTGTATGGAAGATGGCTTGCTGTCATAAGAAAGTAATAGCCATGAGAGTCACAAGTTACACATTTTCCATCACATTTTTCACAAAGCCGCCCAAATGCAATTCCTGGCTGCTTCCTGTACATCAGCAAATCAAGATGATGCTTTGCCATGATTTACCGAACAGGCTCAAGAATCATAGAAACTATAACAGTCTGCAATCAACAAAAAAGCCAATTTCATTCGAATAAGCTTTTATATAAGAAATAATTAAAAGTGAAAACTATCAACAGATTTTCTGCTGGAGGATTAAGTACAAAACATTAAATAATATTATAAATGATTAAGGAATTATTGGCTTTTTGTAATGAATGTGACTTAATGTTGCAAAACATTTTTGAGTTTCTGATATCTTCCTTTGTGTATCTCTAGATGACTGATATTACAAATGAAAATATGGTGGGAGTTGATTTGGAAGAAACCAGGCTAAATGTATAGATAAGCTCATATTAAAAATATGTAATAAAAAAGAGGGGTAAGGTAGGACCATAGACATGTCAGATTTATACACTGGTGTCATGAGGAGATCAGATGGCACCCCAAGAGCTTCAAGTTTATCAGGTATCGACTCCTAATGACACATGTTCAGTCTGTAGTTGATATGGATACGACCTATAGTAGCAAGGTATCAGAATATTTGCAGGCCATTGATTCAAAGTCAAATCGTCTTTTGAATGGAAGAAGCAATGTTGCATCAGAAGAACCAGAAGTCATTCATCCTTAGTCGCCACTTTCATCAACTCTAAATTGGCCAAGAACATGTGGAAGTCACAGACAAATAAAAGGGGGAGTGTACTGACACCATTACATGTAGTTAGGAGCAACAACACAATAATAAAAACTAACTTCCTGAACGTAACAAATAAAGAGTACACATCTGGATTAAGAATCCAATAGACAAACCCAAATTTAGATAATATACTATTAGGTGGATTTATTTGATTCCTCTGCTTAGTTATTATTGTTCGTTCCAGCTGTGGTTCACTTCACTTTATAGAAGTCCATTCCGGAAAGAGAAAAGTGTGGCTTTCTTGGAAACGGAACCCTTTAAATAAGCAGGTATTAGATTCTCCCTATTCCAAGCATGGGCATAAATCAGTTGTACGTTTGTTTGATGGACAGATCTGAGTGTTTGGTCATTAGCATGGATATCTCATCCATACTGGGACGAGTACTAGGTGCAAGACACCCTGGAGGCTCGGAGTTGTCTTGTGCAGGCCAAAAAAGAAATGTTTGCACCAGACCACTACTAGACTCCGGTCACCCGTTCACTCCAACATGGTTGGTTCCCCCTTCTTAGGTCGACGGTACCTTTTTGTAAATCCCAACTTTTTTACATGATAACAATCTGAATATGACACATTCTGCATAAAACTTCATAGCAAGCTATTCCCACACACCAACGAGCAACAAGTCTATTTAGTAACTTAGTTTATAACGTATCATTAGCAACAAAAACATTATTCTGGTCCACATTTAGAAGTTTGAAGTCAAGAACAGCTCAAGAATATGAACATTCAAGGTACGGCTAAAATCAGTTTATAAAAGAAAAGAAAACAAGGTCAGTGTCACTAATGTACACGATCTACAAGATTTATCTTGTGGTCCGGTTATATTGTTATGTATTTAGTCTTTATTAGCCTAAGTCGTGTCTAGGGGATAGTTATCGAGTTTCCTAAATAGCCTATAGCAATAAAGGTCGGTTGGTGGTGTCGCAGCCCAACCCGACCCGTAGGACTATGTAACCGTCGGTTCCCCCTCATCTCCATAAAAGGAGGTGAGGGGGACGAGATTCACAACGCATTATTTATCAATAAAACTAATCGGTTCGATTACGGACATACCTTGTGGGTTTACTTTTCTGTCGATGCATCTTTGATCGAAGTTATCCGCATCTAGTTAACCAGGTTGTAGTCGAATTACTACAAGTGGTATCAAGAGCCAGGTTCGAGGTCTCGCTGGTTTACTAGGATCGATCGAAGAAGAGGGTTGCTTGGTGATCAGTTTATAGACATCAAGGAGCAGCAGGTCGTCGACATAAAAGGGTTGTTTGGTTTTTTTATCGGTGGTGTTTCTTTATTCCTTTTTGTCGCCATTGTTACTAACGCAGGAGAGAGGAAGAAGAACAGGATTGTTGGTGGCCGGTTTAAAAGTCAAACATAAAGAAAAATTCATACTACTTCGAAGGGTTACTGGGCAAACTCTAAAAATTGGGTCTAAGGTTTTATTTTTTGGACTACAAAGAATATTGGACCAGTTTTTTTAGATTTGGTTAGTTGTTTTTTGTTTTGTTTTTAAATAAAACAAAAGGTAAATACTTCGTAGGGATTTTACACAAGGGGACTTCATAGTTTGTGATTGTGAGGGTTAATATATCACAAGGTGTGACAATCCGTCAATTTATGGTTTATATTTTATTCTCAATATTTAATTGAAAACATTATTTTAATGTTATAATATGAACTCACTTATTTTTGGGAAGAAATTTGGATTTACGTCTTGAAGTAGCATCGACTACGTCTAAACCGGAGGATTCAACGTTACGTGCTTACGTTTACATACACCATCTTTGGTGACAGTCCAACATTTCAGGATATAAATTTGCCCGTGAATATTATTTTGAGATTTTAAATTTGTGTTGGTTCATAAACTCACAAATTTACGAGAAGAGATTAGGACTTACGATTTTAATTTAACGTCCTTTACGACTAAACCGGAAACCATAGAATTACGTATTTACGTTTTCGAACTCCGTTTTGATGAGACAATTTTTATTAGATTCGTTTTGTGCCGCTGATTCATAATTTATAAAAACATTTTTCGTAAAACGACCCGAGGGCACGCAAATCGAGGAAACTAGAATCGAGGAATACCCATAAATTAGAGGGATGGGACAAAACAAGTTTATCCCACCCCACTAACACATGGGGTGACCAAAAGAGGACACCACATCCATGATGTGGCACCCTTGTAGCTATAAGCTTACACATGTAAGCTTAGCTTTACATGAAAGCTAACTTATCCCACCAAACTAGCAAAAACCACTAAACTTTACCACTTACTTCCATTCACATGCAAAACTCACACACTCCTCTCCTCTCTCTCTAAAATTCGTCCAACCATCATCAAAAACAACCCTCATTTGATCTATGTTAGCCATAAAATCATGTGTTACTCATACACATGATGATGCTACTTTGAAGCTTTGAAGATTGGAGGTGATTCTAACATCCAAGGAGAAGATTTGTTGGTGTCATAGGGCTGATTTTCCATGAGAAGTTTATAAAGGTTGGTATACTTGAAGATGATATTGGTTTATCACAAGTTTTGCCATCAAAATCCAAGCCTTGTTCATCAAAGACTCATCTTTTCATCACTAATGATGGTATAGAGATTGTTCTTCCTATCCTCTTGTTATTTTGATTATGTAATCTTGTATTTTCTTTATTTATGTATATGTATATGATGATGAATGATGATTAAAAATATTATGTGGGGATTTGGTGTTGATAGATTTGATAAACATGGGTAAAAAGATGGAAAACCACATGTAAAAATGGTTAAATCTTGCTTAATAGGATGGCTGTATAACAACAGTAAGTAACCAAGTTATAAACTGATAAAATTGCATGGTGGAATCCATTTACAGTAAGTTTTAGATGTCATACACATATGAGAGTTGGCCATGCAATGGAATCATCAAAATGAGTGAGATATGATCAAAACAAGATGAGTGTACCAATCTGAATAGTCTGTTTTGTAGGGACTGTTAAGGATAGTTAAACATGGAATGAGCAGTAGCTATAACTAACTTATTTGTAGCACATAATATGAAGTTTATGCCATCCAAAAATGAGCTTCTATCTCCTTATACAACTTAAGATATGATAAAAATGGTGAAGATGAAACTAAAAATCAGATTTTGAAGAATTAATGTTCAATAGTATTATATAAGCACTCAAACTAATATAGTATAAAATGTGAATTAAAACCCACTACTTAAAAATTTCATTAATATAAATATGTATAAGGTTAAATGGACACTTTATAAAAATGATAGTTGAATAAGATTTATAAGTTATAAAAACTATAAACATGATTTTTACGTCT
This sequence comes from Glebionis coronaria, assembly GCA_025667525.1. NCBI lineage: Eukaryota > Viridiplantae > Streptophyta > Magnoliopsida > Asterales > Asteraceae > Glebionis > Glebionis coronaria. The sequence continues at coordinate 17,617 of JANFOE010002350.1, forward strand.
TTTCGGCTAGAACCGAAAGATGAACGTTTTTGTTAAATAAAAATTAGATGGTTGGACCCGTCTAATGTAAACTTTTATAAACTCACATACTGATGTATAAACATAAAGTAAAAACCGATAAAACCCGAGCTTTACAACATATAGACATTAACGGGCCAAAGTGGCCTTAATGGACAATAAACCCGACTAATTTGGTAAAACACTTATAAACTTACTTATTGGGCTTAACCCACTTGGGCCCAACATGAAAAGTATAATACTGATAATAAAAGTGTAAAATGGACTAATATAAAGAATTGGGCTTGTAATAGGGTTATTGGGCCTAAAACATGTAAATAAGTAAAACTAGTAAAACTAGTATAAAAATGTTACCAACACATAAACACTATAATGAATGAGTAAAAATATATAAACCCACTTGATCATCATCATATATATAAAATCATCATATGTATACATAATTGTTATTTTATAAAGTCATTGGACAAGAGTCTAAGACAAGCATTATTTGTCTAGGTTTCCGTGATTGAAGCACGTACCATACATCCGAATTGCCGATAACCCGCTTTCCCACTTCAACGTGAGTTCATAGCCTCGCACTCTTTTAAATATTTTTATGAAATATTTTATAAACCCGCGAGGGAGATAACATGTTAGTTTTACTAAAATAGGACACCATTTGTCCCAGTTGTTTGTTTATTGATTTGGACCCGAATGATTGTATGACCCGATGAATGATTATATGACCCGATAGATGAAATTAAATGGATTATTAAAGTTAGTTATGTCACTAAAAGTCCCATTAGCATGAATTGTGAACTATCGGGATTTGGTAGACGCTTATGCATATAATAGTACTATTTGGGGACGATCACCCCAGTTCGCGCCTTGACGGTTGATCCCCGTCGTGCCACGTTGATTGGTAAGCGAATTTATGTATGAGAAGATTTACACAAGCGTGATTATTGTGACGACACGCTAATTTACATGGGAAAATGAGTTTCGGGCTAGCTACCCTTTGTTTGGTTTAGTAAGGTAACAATGTCATGCGGCTTGTAATAATCCAAATAACGAAAATACTGCTATAAGCATTGAATTACAATATATTGTCTGACTAGCAATACAGGGTCTATTTATTGATATTATGTTCGTGTTTTAGTTTTACATAACCATATTCATATAACGGTTTTTATTTAGCTTTATATAAAGTTATAAAACGTATTGTATGATGTTTTTAACGACAATGGTTCGTATAATGATTTTGAAGGCGAAAGCCTATATTATGATTTTCGATAAGGATTTGTATAAAATGACTTTGGCTATTTTATGGCCTATTACGAAGATTTGTACAAAATGATTTTCGGTAATAATTTTATACCGATGTTATATTGATGGATTTCATTAAACTCTATGAATTCACTCGGCGTTTTCGCTGACCTTTTATTTTAACATGTTTTATCTCAGGTACTTGATGGTAATTCTCGGGAAGACGACACGAATTCATGGCCCGCACTTAAATAACAATTTCCATTCAAATGATTTGTAAAATTTGTATGAAATAATATGACTTGGGACCTATGTAAACTTGATATTTATGAATGGAAATGCTTTATTATTAAACGACGCGATTTTTAAGCGTTGTCTATGATGTGAATAATGTGCTATCCCGTAACACCAACGAGTCTTCTGCTGTATTGAATTGAGTAAATTTGGGGGTGTTACAGTTTGGTACCAGAGCTCTCGTTATAGAGAATGAAAGATTTTTAAAACTAAGGTTTTGAATAAAACATTTCAAAATCTTTCAACTATAAACATTTTTCTAAAAATGTCTAAAAATGTCTAAAAATCTTTTGACTATAACGGTGCCGAAGAATTCCCGAGTTACCGGCAAGGCCAGACTGAGAAGTGTTATTTTAATATATATATATAACTTGGAATATATATATATATATATATATATATATATATATATATATATATATATATATATATATATATATATATATATATATATATATATATATATATATATATATATATATATATATATATATATATATATATATATATATATATATATATATATATATATATATATATATATATATATATATATATATATATATATATATATATATATATATATGTATATATATATATATATATATATATATATATATATATATATATATATATATATATATATATATATTTATATATATATATATATATATACTAGTGGCTAAGCCCGTCCGATGGACGGGCATGACTTATAATGATTGTTTACATTTTTTATTTAGCAAAATATTTATGTTAAAAAAGTTATATATCATACAACAATTTCTTTAAACATATTAGCAATGTTTTCAAATTGTTAATAGTTAATTATAATGCTAAGTGTGTTTTGTTTATAATAATATGATAAATGATAGATAGATAGATAATGTTATTTTTCTTTTAATTAGTAATATAACGATAATTGTATTATTAAGTATATTTTTTGTGTAAGATTTACATACAAATACACAAATATATTTTCAAAAAAAACACTAAAATTTAAATGTTGATTATGATCTTGCTTGAGTGCTTGAATAAAAAGAAAATAAGATAATGGCATAGTTCATACGGTAAGCAATAACTTTGAGCTTAGATTAGTGTCTCGCGAAACAATTAATCATTGACCATTTGGCTGCCAACTACGCATTTAAATGGTTTTATTAACGAAGATGTTACCGTCTTCAAATCCACATTGTATTTGCATTGTTCTTATGCAAAGTTTTCATCTTCAAATCCACGTTACATTTGCATTGTTCTTATTAAAAAAATTACCATTGTTTCAACTCATAGATGAATCTCAAATTAAAATCTCACAACAGACCAATTGGTATTTAAATAAGTAAAATCCTTCATTTTGGGTCACTGAAGAAAGTCGATGAAAGGCGTGATCTCGAGACTTGCAGCTAGAGGTGGCAAAATGGATGGGCAGGCGGGCACGGGCGGCGAGCAAAACGGGTAACAGGCTAAACGGGTGGCGGGTTAAACGGGCACGGGCTCAACGGACACGGGCTAAACCGGTGGGCGAAACGGGCGCAAGCTAAAACGGAGAAAAACAAATAAAAGCATATAAAAATATAGAAATAAAAAATAAAAATACTTGTTTGAAAGCTTAGAAATAAAAAATTAAATATAAAATATCCGGCGAGTAGTCTATTTAGTATTTTACATATACGCCCATTATTTTCTTACATGTGCGCGTATTTAATCCATCAAGTGTCGCATCCATTTTTATATAAATATAAAAAAATACCCATATTTAACCAAATAGGTAAAATTTGCTACCTCTTGGCAAACAAACTTCCTACTACATGCTCTCTCACTTTTTACCTTCCCCAATTAGTTAAAGCTACATAACTATTGCGTTTGAATACAAAACTAATTATATACACTACTTAAAATCACTGAAAGCTACAAATTAATCTATAAAACCACACACTGAACCAAGGTTAGGTATACATCAAAATATTAATTTCAAATACAAAACAAATTCTGGTTTCCGGTTTTTAAAAAATATATATATTTTATATATTTTTAATAATTAACAAAAATTATACATAAAAACAAAAAAAAATTCCGTATATTAAAGATATAAATTGTTTACCAATCAATATAATACGTAAAAAATAAATTTCGTCGCAAACATGTAAAATTTACATTTTTTTGAAAAAACCCGAAAAAATCGAAACCCGGCCAGGTCTCGAGAACCGAGTTGACTCGAGTCACCTCAAACCCGGCGGGTCGAACCTAGTTTCAAAAATATGAAACTGCGGTCAATATGACCCGTTTTTTGGCCGGAACCAGGTCAACCGGCCGGGTTGACCCGATTTCAAAACATTGGTTTCCATAGGTCGCTTTTGCCCGAGAGACCGATTGCTAAAAGGTAACATATAATTTCTATTTTCATAAACACCAACATTTTGCATAGGTCGCTTTTACACAATTAATTAATCATAGGTTGCTTTTACAACGAATTATGTTTATATATTCATTGCTGATTTGCTGAGACGGCATGAGGAATGCAAATAGAGGTCATGAACAGGTTTATCATGTCAATTTATTGTGCTTTTTTGTGTTTTCGCATATAGTGTAGGTTTGATAACAATTGGAGTTAGATTGATTGATGTGCGTTTATTACGGAGTGATGATGGATCTCGATGTCTGATAGATATTCTGTATCAAAGAGATTGTATCTCAAGTTTAATGATGCATCAAAAGGAAATTGTAGATCAACTGGAGTTGGATTTATGTTACACGATGTAGATGGAAGTCTTGTATATTCGAGCTACTCTGCAGTTCAATGTTTCAATATGCTTGTGCAAAAACTATATTATTACAAACATTAAAAAGAGGGTGACAAAGTCTAAACTATCGATAATAGTGTGCATTTTCATTAATCCCAGTCTCAATTTCTCAATCTTCCATAAATAATCTCCTGTATAGAAAGACCAAACTGAAAAGGTATCAAGATCAATTGACTATTTTAATCACATACATTTGATGTTGGGATTAAATATCATCGAGGGTGATAGTTTTACGAATGTCAGCTTATTACTTTAAGTTGGATTTTGCATAAAAGAGATAAAGACTTTAGTCACGAAGAACATCAGTCACAAACTTAATCATTGTCAAGCTAAAGCTATTGTCATTATTACTTTAAGTTGGATTTTGCGTAAGAGATAAAAACTTAAGTCACGATGAACATCAGCAACAAAATCAATTCAATGACTGTCCTGTTGCGAATACCCCATAAGTTCCAGTACAGGCTGCAAGTCTGACCAGAATGACTTAGGGTCGCCGTAACCGGCCCATGTCAAAACATCTGGTCTGGCTCATTACCTACCCAAATGGTAGAGATAAAAGTGAACTTAACATGGAACACATCATTATGGTTCAAGTCCTATTTCAGCGACCAAAGTTTCTACCCCACTAAAATTACATAATTGAAACTAAAAGATTAAAAATGGAGCTTCTAAAATATTTCAGAAAAAGTTAGCTTTTATAATAAGTTGAGTTAATGATTTCTAAAAATTTAAAAAGCTGATCTTATAATCATATTGGAATGAGTAACTTTTTCTATACAATAAATGTTTCGAACTATCCCGAACTGACCCAAAATGAAATAACTCGTTTTCTTGACCCATTACGTGTTCTGACTCATTTTACCACACAACAAATTAAAACAGGGGAATTCATATAGAAGGTTCAAAGATACCAAACTTGAGCATGATGGCATTGATACTGGTATGAGCTTTCTCAATGATTAAAGTCACGAAAAGAGCGTTTCCAGTCCACAGCCTTTGACTTTTCCTCCAAAAGTATATATTTCCTAAATTACCGCCTTTAATTCTTTTGGCTCCGCAAGTGTGCTTTTATTTAGACCATAATCCTCATCCAAAGTACTATTATCAATATTCATATCTCATTGAGTTACACAATATCTGACTCATTTCATTCTTGCTTTTTGCCTCTTTTTTTAAAAGTCTGAGTAGGAAATGAGTAGAATCGATGATTGAAATTTTATTGGATTTTCAATAAACACTTCACGACATCAATAACTGTTATAAATGGGTGTTGGAGAGAAGCAATGAAATAGTATAACTTCAAGATATATTGACCGTAAGGGAATTTTACCTTGCAAATAGCAACAATGATATTTGTCACATACCTTCATAGACACATTGATTCCTAGCAGTGCTAATTTTTTTGTTGAACGGACTCTAGCAGTGTCAATTCACAGTGCATGTTAGGGATGCTCTGGAAAGACCTCCTTGGCAGAAAAAATCACTTCCAGCTGCTGATTCGGAAAAGAGACATGTTTTCTTTACCTGTAATCCAACAATATATCATATGAAATGCAATACTCAAAAATGTTTAGCTCCTAAAGTTTAAGATGACTGAAACTTGTTGAGAGACTTCATGGTAACCATCTAAAAAAATAGAATAAAAGGAAGCATTGAACTTGAAATAACAAAAGAGGAAGTAAAATACAGATATTGGTAATTAGGATTCTTTTCTCTGAAAAAAGTAGCAACTAAAACCCGGCTGTGAAAATGTATGTTGTATTGTAATTTGGTGAAACCATGGCATGCTCTTTCATGGTAGAATACGGTTCTATCTATAGAGACAATTGCATGGATTGTCTAAGCATTGTTCATACGAACGAAATATGTCGCAGAGTACATGTCCCCAATGAAAGCGGTAAAATCAGTGCTGCTCTTAGAAATTGTTGAAATTAAGTATGCAGCGAGGGGACTAACTTTAGAAATTTACCATGATTTATTGATATAACATAACTATTTAATTACTTAATTTTCATATTCAAGCGAGGAACTGACGACTAAAAAGGCGCATTTTATTTGTTGAAGGTACATAGCAAATCAGGGGAGGTGATTTCTACGTGTATAGTGAAAAACTGTCTCTTCTGTAATAAAAATAGAGGCAGATAACCATTCCTCAACATTTAGTTTTTTATCGATACATATGATGTCAATCAAACTAAATAGAGTAGTTGGGATGGGCATGTAGGTTAATGGGAAAAAACAGGCAATTTTTAGCAAAGGCAGAACATGTTGTTTTGGTTTGACTTTGACCTACATACATTATTTTTTTCTCCTTTCATTAGTATTATTGTGTTCATAATTATTACTATACACTAATACTGGAATTATAATCCTAATATTTAGATAAAATGACCTAAGGCAATGTAGTCCTTACCACAACAGCCAAGCTTCTTTTGCCTGAGGCCACTTCCTATCCTATTCTGCATCATAAGGAAAAAAACAAAAAGTTGTGAGGCGCAACAATTAGGATGCATAAAGTAATATTTTTTTCAACAGTTGCTTTACAAAATTGATAAGAATATTCAAACACAATAATCCGAGAAAAAAACAAGATAATAAAAATCCTCACCTCAATATTTTGGGTAAAATTTATTGAAACATACACACCAGCAATATTAAATTGGATTTGTTGCAGCACAGATCTAAAAATAAATAGGTGAGATGTATAGTTCCAAATCATATGATGGAATTATCCCTTTGGTTAAGTCCACCAATTACTATTGTGTGCTCTGATAAGAGGATAGAATGAGAGGTTTATACCTGATCAAGTGAAAAAATTTAGTTAGATGATCATTCATCAAGCAAAAGAAAAACTATAATTTAATTAAGTGAATAAAAGCAATGACCAACTCTCAGTTAGAATGATCCCAAAGCTTTTGCTTATCATCTTATTTTAGAGGGAAATAAGAAGGCCTGGACCCGATTATTTCGAAGTGCGTTTTAAGATTTACGGCTCTCTAATTCTCAAACAATAGAGATAAATATGCAATAAGCATAGTCGTATGCATACCATAATTATCTTCTTGCTACAGATTATCGGAGATATAAAAAACCAGTTATGACATATTTTCATTTCTGAACTATATCAGTTTTAACAGCATTGTGATTATTGGTTTTCCCCAAGCTAGCTTTCTTAATTACCGAGTTATTGACCGTGTTTAAGGATTCTGGTTTAATTATTATATGCACTGAAACATTATACATTGTGTACGGTCTGTTTCACACTTTGTGTGGTCTGTTTCAGTAAGCTAAAGACACGACAACATTTTGAATACAATTACAAATTGTGCGTGGTCGATCTGTTACCGTAGTAAGTATGCTAAAAATAACATTCATTCATTTGAAAAATGAAGATTATATTTATGGCCGAATAGGTTTTTGGAGTAGGTTTGTTAAATACTTAAAAGACACGTGGCTTTAAAAAGGGTATACACGCAGAAAGACTTCAAGAAGTAAAGCAGCTTAAGTTTAAAAATTCCTAAATTAGCAGGTCATGATGAAACTGCTCATTTGTTGCAAACTCGGTGGAATTACGATAAGTATATGCAATTGACATTAAGTACGCTGACCCGATCCCTTACAACTAAAGTCACATTTGGCCCGGTACCCAAGAGAACAATATCAAGTAAGATTTTACGTTACCTGAAGATGAAGCCCCCTGAACCTAGTAGTGGTCTTCCCAGCTCAATTTGTTCCTAGAAAACCAAAAATAATTTGTATGTATTTTTTTGGTGGGATCAAAAATCCTGGATCTTTTGGTTGTCGTCTCAAAATGGGCAATCTAGTGTTCTTTGTTGTACGGATATATAAGCAATTGGGTAAACAGGTTATGCATTGATACCATTTTGGGCTCTCTGGTATGGAATTTGCTTCTTTTAATGATTACTGAATAGGGTGGGCCAGTTGGTTTTACTTCGGTATTGATCTGATGACTGTTGGTCTAGGTTTTGCAGCAAAATAGCATAAAGGTACCATTATGAGCTGTCAACAGGGAACTAACCTTCAAACAATGCTACTGCAACAAAATAGCTCTATAGTTTCTAATAGCTCGAGCAAGTACCACTGACAGATATACAAAAGCCACTACGAATTTTGAAATCAAATGGGAGTTTCACGGTGAATCTTTATTTCAGTCAAAACTCCTAACCAATTGCCAGTCCTTTATGCATGTGCTACTACAAATCAGATATGATAGTTACTACATATTGGTATCTATTTGGGGCGTGACTTGAGAACCTATTGGCTTAAATAGTTAGTTACTAACCTACAAATCATACAAACTTTTTGACAAAACATATTTGAGACAAAACATGCAAACTTTGCGCAGAAAAGTCAGCAAATAAGCTAGGGATTAATTTAAGGGCTGTTTGGACTGATTCGGTTTAAGGGAGGTTAAGGAGCTATTTAGAAGGGAGCTTCTCTTAGTAAATAGGTATTTAAGTTACATTTTTAGTGCTACTTTGATTTTTATATCTACCTTTCTCATTGCCAGCTTGTGTGGGGAGGAGGTAGTTGCTAAATCGCGTTATTTGCATAAATCTAGCAATTTGTTAAAGATATTTCATGCATTACTTACTCTTAGAGTCGGGAAAAGATCAGAGAACATTCAACAAAGTCTAACCTTACTTATAAAAACAGAATATCAAATACGATGGTCTGATATAAAAGGTTACAATTACAATAGCTTTTTATTTAAATATTGAAAACACACGCTATTGTAATTATGGCATAATTATTGAGACATACAGGGGTTGTCATACTTTTTCACAATTCTCAATGTAAAACATATTATCGAAAGAAATAATGTTATGATACAGTAGTTGATAAGGAAAATGTCACTACATACGATTATTGGTTACCTGTGAGGACAAGATTTTAATTTGTTTATCAGTCATTTGGATCGATGGTTTGGTAAAATCTTGCAGCAATATCAGAAGGCTCTCGATATCCATAGAGGTATATCAATGGGAAAGTGAGACTATATATAGTCAGATGGATATACACATAAGAAATATATGGATTTCTGATTCTGACCATCTGATGAACATCCCAACTGCAGTACCAAGATGCGACAACAACAACAACTATTTGTGTCAGCGATAGCAACAACAATCTTCGTCAGCACCAGCATCAAGTCGTATGAGCAACACATTTGGGAAATAAGCTTTACATGTTTCATCTACAGAAAATGCGAAGAAAAAGTCAGCAAATTTCATAATAACTCATCTATAACAACTCGTCTATAATAACATATGGATCACAAACACCCATTTATCAGCTCGTGTAGGGTGATGCACATGTAAGCTGACACATCAAGTGATCCTAAGGAACACAATTTTACTTGTAAGCTGATGTTTTCATTATGTTTATCTGATTTATGATTGTTGTTGGCTGATGTGTAGTAGAGTGGATGAAATAAGTACTCCCAAACACCCCCCTTTTGCATGTAGTCTGATGTTTTTGTTATTTTTTTTAGATTTTGTGCATTAATTAAGTGGACAAAGTAAGTAAATGCCCAAAGCCCCCGCTTATTACTTGCAGGGTGTTGTACGGACTATACACATGAGGGACTGAGTTCGTTTTATTTTTCTCAAAAGTGTATTCTTGTAGACTTGTGTGCATAATCACTATCATAAATAAATGTACGATTGACCGATTCGAAAGCTACTGTCTTAGTCGCTTTGAATTTGGAATCTTGTGTATAAAACTACATGGGATCAAATTTGTGGGAAACACTCTTTATAAATCAGATATTCTATTCAATTTAGAAAGCTACTGTTAAAGATGTATCAAACCAAAGTGAACCTCTATTAAGACGAACTGATGATTAGTAGATATTCTTTTCAATGAGTGGAATCCTCTATAACATATCGTATTTCAAAGGCGATAACAAAGTCAAGTTACGATTACTAAATCATCTCAACTTTAAGGTTGAAATAAAATCATATGCATATGACAGATATGCATGCTTCCAAAAGTATAAAACCCTTTTGTGTAGCAGTTATCCTTCGTTGCTATCATGTTGCGTGCCATTATAGCGTACCTAAGGAAGTTTCCCAGACAGCGTTCTCGTACGTTGCTTGGTACATCTTCGCCATTTGGGCTCTCTATCGAATTAGATATAAGTGCAATTAAGTTTTCAATCGTAACAACTGGAAAGAAAACACAATTCAAAAACTTATGTGTACCTTGATTCAAGTATTGTTGGATGGTGGATTATCAACTGTTATTCAGCAAGTCGCTAAACGACGCACAACAACTTGCCTTTTTTAATGCTGTTGAATAAGAAGGACTTGCACCTGCGCCTATTTTTTGACCAACAGAATAAGAAGGCATTCCACATGCGCTCGATACATTTCGAAGAAAATAAACACTATTTAATCAGCACACAGTTGTAAGTTGACTGTACCTATACACATCACAGTGGTGCAAGTTCGACATAGATAACTTACGTGTGCCTTCACTTCAAGCTCGTTTAGATGTCAGGTTCTCGGCTGCAATTCTGTCAACACTATTAGAGCAACCGCTTTTTTCCTAGCAGAATAAGAAGGCATTACACCTGTGTTACACAAAGTTTTAAAAAAATAATCATTGTCTAACCAAACACAATCAATATAAATAATCAAATCACCTTCGGTAAAAGAAGAGATTGCAACTGCATTAAATAAAATTCAAAACACTGTGTAACACCCAAATTGATTATAAACAAATGTTGCCCATTCAAAACACTGTGTAACACCCAAATTGATTATAAACATCTTAATTGAATTGAGTTGGGCAGTATAGATGTTGGAATTGATCGAACTTGTTTACAACTGACAGTAAGTCGATTGCTATACCTTAAACTCAATCATACGATTCATATATCAAATTTGAAAATAGTAAAAAATATCCTATACTTTGGTAAAAAAATGATAATCATGTTCGAAGATAAGCATACCGGCAGATTTGTTGATGAAGTTTATCGTTAATCACGATACTTGATAATCGATCGGGGTTGGGTTGTTTTCATGGAACTGTGTTTTTTCGTTAATCAAAATACTTGATAATCGATTGGGGTTGGGTTGGGTTGTTTTCATGGGTGATAGGCAAGTGATAACGTTCGAGAATTTGTAAGCCCAAAAGCCCATGTGCTGACGTGGATTAGGGAGATAATAAGTGACGTGGCAAATCCCTCCTCTTATATATAATGTAAAGATATATATATATATATATATATATATATATATATATATATATATATATATATATATATATATATATATATATATATATATATATATATATATATATATATATATATATATATATATATATATATATATATATATATATATATATATATATATATATATATATATATATATATATATATATATATATATATATATATATATATATATATATATATATATATATATGTATATATATATGATGTAATTTTATTACATGATTGTTTGATGATTATTTTGATATTTATACGAGGTATTTATACGACGTAGATTGTCACAAGGAACCTTAAATCCCCTAGTAAATTAATCGAAGCTATTCTCGTAGGAAATCTAGCTATTCGAGATCTAAACCAAGTTGTGGATATTTATGATCCCAACAAAATGTTTGATATTCGTAGAAATGTTGGTATTAGTTGATTGTGATATTGAAAAAGAATTGCTGAGATTAAATCTGATATCGATGACAAGACGATCTTTCCTTATAGAGTGGAGTTTGACAAAACGTTACCACCTGGAAATGTTTCATCTGATTCGTTGTCATCCAATTCATAAATTGAAATCGAAAGGGTGAATGTTGCACTTGAGGCTGTCAATGGAACCATTACCCAAAAGCCTCATGCCACTAGTACCTTTCTGAGAAATCTAATTGAATGTGTGAGTCATCTCATGCTAGTGACTCATTTGATAATTATTGTTGGAAAGAGCTATAGGATTGGAAGTTAAGTGTTAATCATATCGAGCTTTTATTGCCCTTTTAAGGTCTAAGAATAAGGTTGAAAGTATTGGAGAATGAGGTAGGATATTGCATTGAGTATAAGTTGATTGAAAGCTTGAATTAAGTAAAATTTAACTCGTATGGAATATGAGATTGTTAAGAGAAAGTTGTTTAGTCCTGTGATTTAATTATTAGGTTTTAAATGATTGTTGGTTCGTATTAAGGGTTGTTCCTAGGCCATTGTCCAATGACGAGGATGCCAAATGTCCAATAAATAAATTGAAGAAATCTTCTTCTGAATTGGGACCGATGGATCTTTCGGGACATGTGGAACACCTAATGACTCTTGTAGATTAGTATTCATTGTGGTATCTTTTAAAAATCCCTAACTTAACTGAGATATCAATTGGTAGGATGAGTTTTTGGAATTGTATGACATAGTGACACGTAATGTGTTACGGTACAATTTTGACTTGTTTGTGATTAATGAAAAGACTACCTTTGATTGCTAATTTCTACATGTATCGATGTTATCTATCTTTTATTGCTTCATCCTAATGTTCGCATTAGTGATGCAACCATTGAATAAGTACTCATCTCAATTTGAGTTACGTTGTAGATTATTCTTTTTGAGTGCCATCGAGGTCATGAACCTCATGATTATTTGGTTAAGCTCATTTCCTATTATATTGTAGTTAGTTCTTGGTGAACAACTTTTCATTACTCCTTTGCAGATCACTAATTGTTTTTATAAGTTAAAACAGTATCCCTTGAGAAAAATTGGGTTTTCACCACCATATGGATTATTTAAAGTGACACTTTATAAATAATCGTTATCGAAATGAAGTTGTTTATAGAACACCTTGGAAAACTTAATTGTTTTCATAACAAAGAAAATCTTTGTAAATTTATTTTTGATTCTTATTTAAGAATTAAGCATGAAAATGTTTTTATTATAAACATGATGATAAAATTTTGACGAACTGAGTATTGCATCATTAATCTTAAAATTGTATATTGTTGCGCGCCTAATATAATTTGGAAGTGACCATGCAAGGCTGATTAGTAGTCAACATGAAATTATTAATAAATACTAAATTTTCTTTGAAGATTGTGAAAGATTAAATTTTATGAGATCTGCAAGAAGCGAAAAATAGGGACATATTGATAGGGACACCTAAATATGTGCCCGTACTATTTATTCTTCTGAGTCGAATTTACTCATCTGTGGAATTTGTCTTATTTGACAATTGATATTCCCTTCTTGTCCAATTCTCTCGTAGTGAGATTCTTAGGAAAAGTATCTGATTGCCGAGTGTTGATACCCGACTGGATGTGTCGACGTTCTTATCATTTCTTTTGATTTGGTTTCATTTAAATGACCTGGGTAACGATCCGAGGAGCTTTCGAATGTGTACTGAAATTATGAAAACATTGGATATATTCATATTCGTTAAATGTTTTCGTCTTTATCTGAATTGAAATTCTCTCGCGTAGATTATGCATTGACCTTACTCTTTTAAGGTTAGTTTTGTCTCCAGATATCCTTGAATTGTGAAGGATTATGAGTTATTATTAGTCTTTTGAGAAATTCACATCTTATCGACGACAATAAAACTGAAAAGTTGATAGTGCCAATAGAATGGATTGATTGATTATGACATAACTACATTGTCTTAATTGATGGGAACTCGAGTAGAATTGCCCTAAAAGATAAGATGTTGATTATCAAAAGTTATTTAAATAATTCTTGATGGATGACCATATCCTGCATTTAGACTTGAAATTATACCGTAAATGGTTGTAAACTAGTCATAGATATTATAATCTAGAAAGAACCTAATATGAATTTATTAAAAGATGTTTCTATTATCTGAAACTTTAGGAGGTATTTGCTGGTGAATTACCTAGACTTTCACCATTAAGGAAAACGAAATTGGTATTGATTATATTCCCGGTGCTGCACCTGTGGCTTGTGCACTGTACGTCAGCACCATATGAATTAAAGGAATTACCGTACAACTGAGAGAGTTGTCGGAGAAAGCTTTTATTCTACCAAGCTCGTCATCATGAAGAGCTATGGTATTATTATTCCTTATATTTGTTGAATTACTGTGAACTAGGTAAATTGACGATTAAAAATCTATATCCACTACCCAAGATGATAGATTTGTTCGATCATTTACAAAGTTCTAGCGTATGTTCTAAAGATTTGATCCACGACATGGTTATCATCAATTTCGCATCCGCGAAAAAGATTATCTATTCCAATCACTACATCCGATACTTGTAATGAACATTATGAGTTTCACGTGATGACGTTTGGATTGACCAATACACATGTAGCATCCATAAATTTGGTGAATCACGTATGTAGGTTGTAATTTGATAAATTCCTGCTTATGATCATTAAGGACTATTTGTTTGTTTATAAGAATAAGAATGAGTTAATAATTATTTATAGATTGCCCTGAATTGGCCGAACAATGAAAATTTGTACCTTGAATATTTAACATGTGAATTAAGGCTTATTCCTTTACATAAAATGACCGTTTGATTAATGATGGAAAGATATATATATATATATATATATATATATATATATATATATATATATATATATATATATATATATATATATATATATATATATATATATATATATATATATATATATATATATATATATATATATATATATATATATATATACATATATATATATATATATATATATATATATACATACATATATATGTATATATATATATATATATATATATATATATATACATATATATGTATATATATATATATATATATATATATATACATACATATATATGTATATATATATATATATATATATATATATATATATATATATATATATATATATATATATATATATATATATATATATATATATATATATATATATATATATATATATATATATATATATATATATATATATATATATATATATATATATATATATATATATATATATATATATATATATATATATATATATATATATATATATATATATATATATATATATATATATATATATATATATATATATATATATATATATATATATATATATATATATATATATATTGACTCTTCAAAAATTAGAAGTCATTTAAGACTTTGGGTTTTACCAAAAAGAAAGTGAAAATATGTTTTGACAAATAAATTATCAAAGAAATTTTTAAGGGATTATTTCCTTATGCCCTAAACATTTAACTAAACTCCTGTTTAGGGGTAAATGTTTGTGTATACCTCAAGACAACCTAAGAGGGATTGAGGAAACCGTTAAACCATGACTTAAAATTTGAAACGATAATTTTTGCTTTTCAAGTAAGAAATTTTTTACCAAAGAATAAACGAAGGTTTTTCGAACATTTACGAATCTTATTAATTATTTTTGATAAATCAACAAAAATCTTGTTAATTAAATTCAAATTTATTTTGAACATTTTATATAATTGGTCGAACTAAGAAATTTAAAATTTTTACGTTTACGTGTCATAAAAATTTAATAATTATTATTTAATTAATTGTAATAATTATCGACGCTTTAGACGTCTAATTGAGTAAAACAGATAAAAATAATAGTTGAGACGAAACTAAAACATAGAAGATATGAAGAAAGAAATTTTGAATTAATACGGCCATGTTATATATATTTCATCAGGAGAAAGTGAATGTAGATACTGACACATAATATAGAAAGGATAAAGAATCAATTAGGATTGTGTTCCTTAATAATGACGGTGGAAAGTAATTTTCCCGAACAATTTAGAAATAATTGATTCCTGTAAAAAGGATAATATAGATAATAAAAAGGGGTTCGCGGCTAATGTGAACCATTAGAATTGAGAAGCCGATAGAGTCAAATGTATAAAAGGCCACTTGTGGTTGCTTGAATATAGAGGATTTTGAGATTTAGTCATATTGAAATCTCGTAGGATTAAGTATTCTATTCATGCCATTTCTGATTAAATGTATCTCTATCTAAAGAAGTTGTACTGATGGCAAATTATGAAGGCATACATCGCCTCATACATTAGTAAACGTCTAACTATTGCAAAGGTCATCATCTGAATTTGATCCGATTTGGGTCATCGTCGACAGACTGACCAAATCTGCTAATATCATTCTCGTTAATGATAAATTCTTGATGAAGAAATTGACTCTTTGGTATTTAAAGGAGTTGTGTAAACATATTGTGCCTGTATCGATCATCTCTATCAAAATCCTCGCTTCGCATCGAATTTCAAGAGATTTGCTCAGAAGTCATTGAGAACGAATCTTGATGAGAGTACTGTGTACCACCCCAATCGAAGGGACGAGGTAAAGTAACGATACAAAATGCTAGAAGCGCTGTTTTATGCTTGAATTATTGACCATTGGTAATAAACCGTATAATCGCTTTCCTTTGTAGAGATTGTCATTGATAATTATCGTGTTAGGATCGAGATCGGACTTGTAAGGATCTAAATATTAGAGCATCTGTAAGCAGGAGTTGGCATGAAGACACCCGACATACACCCATTGTGAGTTGGACATGTCTTTTAGGTTTAAGGTTTCCTATGATGGCGAACCTAACCTTACAAGATACTCGACCCGCGAGACCTGAAATGATTGTTTAAATTAGGATCTGATTATTGACTGCCGGTAGTGGGCAGGAGGTTATGTGAATATGAAATGTAGATCTTGAAATGCCAGATGGGTAGCGAAGTTATGCCAAAATTTTAGCCATGGAAAAATGAATTGATGATCTGAAAGATCATGGGATATAAGTCCCCGTTGTATGGGACCATTGAGATGATGTAAAAGATTGGTTTGAAAGGCATATAAGCTGGATCTACCCTAGGAATTCAAGAGCTGCGTGAATTATGTTTCGTATATCGAACTTGATAAAATGTCTATCAAGTGAGAATTTGATCACTTCTTGATAAAGTTTAGATCAGCGAAAAGTTGCATTCATCAAAAACCCGTGAACATCATGGATAGAGAAAGTAAGTCAATATTAAGCCTGATCTTATTCCCGTAGTTATGTTTGATGAAACTCGCATATTGTAATGAATTACACTTGTGAGAAAAGACCGAATGTGGAGGAAATACCCACATGGCTTTAACTCTATAAGAAGCGAGTAGTAAGATAAGATGATCTTTGAGGACAAAGATCCTGTTTAAGGGTAAATGCTGTGACAATCCGTCAATTTATGGTTTATATTTTATTCTCAATATTTAATTGAAAACATTATTTTAATTTTATAATATGAACTCACTTATTTTTGGGAAGAAATTTGGATTTACGTCTTGAAGTAGCATCGACTACGTCTAAACCGGAGGATTCAACGTTACGTGCTTACGTTTACATACACCATCTTTGGTGACAGTCCGACATTTCAGGATATAAATTTGTCCGTGAATATTATTTTGAGATTTTAAATTTGTGTTGGTTCATAAACTCACAAATTTACGAGAAGAGATTAGGACTTAAGATTTTAATTTAACGTCCTTTACGACTAAACTGGAAACCTTAGGATTACGTATTTACGTTTTCGAACTCCGTTTTGATGAGACAATTTTTATTAGATTCGTTTTGTGCCGTTGATTCATAATTTATAAAAAGGTTTTTCGTAAAACGACCCGAGGGCACGCAAATCAAGGAAACTAGAATCGAGGAATACCCGTAAATTAGCGGGATGGGACAAAACAAATTTATCCCACCCCACTAACACATGGGGTGACCAAAAGAGGACACCACATCCATGATGTGGCACCCTTGTAGCTATAAGCTTACACATGTAAGCTTAGCTTCACATGAAAGCTAACTTATCCCACCAAACAAGCAAAAACCACTAAACTATACCACTTACTTCCATTTCACATGCAAAACTCACACACTCCTCTCCTCTCTCTAAAAAATTCGTCCAACCATCATAAAAAACAACCCTCATTTGATCTATGTTAGCCATAAAATCATGTGTTACTCATACACATGATGATGCTACTTTGAAGCTTTGAAGAGTGGATGTGATTCTAACATCCAAGGAGAAGATTTGTTGGTGTCATAGGGCTGATTTTCCATGAGAAGTTTATAAAGGTTGGTAGACTTGAAGATGATATTGGTTTATCACAAGTTTTGCCATCAAAATCCAAGCCTTGTTCATCAAAGACTCATCTTTTCATCACTAATGGTGGTATTGTTCTTCCTATCCTCTTGTTATTTTGATTATGTAATCTTGTATTTTCTTTATTTATGTATATGTATATGATGATGAATGATGATTAAAAATATTTTGTGGGGATTTGGTGTTGATAGATTTGATAAACATGGGTAAAAAGATGGAAAAACCATATGTAAAAATGGTTAAATCTTGCTTAATAAGATGGCTGTATAAAAACAGTAAGTAACCAAGTTATAAACTGATAAAATTGCATGGTGGAATCCATTTACAGTAATTTTTAGATGCCATACACATGTGAGAGTTGGCCATGCAATGGAATCATCAAAATGAGTGAGATATGATCAAAACAAGATGAGTGTACCAATCTGAATAGTCTGGTTTGTAGGGACTGTTAAGGATAGTTAAACATGGAATGAGCAGTAGCTAGAACTAACTTACTTGTAGCACATAATATGGAATTTATGCCATCCAAAAATGAGCTTCTATCTCCTTATACAACTCAAGATATGATAAAAATGGTGAAGATGAAACTAAAAATCAGATTTTGAAGAATTAATGTTTAATAGTATTATATAAGCACTCAAACTAATATAGTATAAAATGTGAATTAAAACCCACTAACTTATAAATTTCATTAATATAAATATGTATAAGGTTAAATAAATGGACACTTTATAAAAATGATAGTTGAATAAGATTTATAAGTTATAAAAACTATAAACATGATTTTTACGTCTTTTCGGCTAGAACCGAAAGATTAACGTTTTTGTTAAATAAAAATTAGACGGTTGGACCCGTCTAATGTAAACTTTTATAAACTCACATACTGATGTATAAACATAAAGTAAAAACCGATAAAACCCGAGCTTTACAACATATAGACATTAACGGGCCAAAGTAGCCTTAATGGACAATAAACCCGACTAATTTGGTAAAACACTTATACACTTACTTATTGGGCTTAACCCACTTGGGCCCAACATGAAAAGTATAATACTGATAATAAAAGTGTAAAATGGACTAATATAAAGTATTGGGCTTGTAATAGGGTTATTGGGCCTAAAACATGTAAATAAGTAAAACTAGTAAAACTAGTATTAAAATGTTACCAACACATAAACACTATAACGAATGAGTAAAAATATATAAACCCACTTGATCATCATCATATATATAAAATCATCATATGTATACATAATTGTTATTTTATAAAGTCATTGGACAAGAGTCTAAGACAAATTATTTGTCTAGGTTTCCGTGATTGAAGCACGTACCGTACATCCGAATTGCCGATAACCCGCTTTCCCACATCAACGTGAGTTCATAACCTCGCACTCTTTTAAATATTTTTATGAAATATTTTATAAACCCGCGAGGGAGATAACATGTTAGCTTTACTAAAATAGGACACCATTTGTCCCAATTGTTTGTTTATTGATTTGGACCCGAATGATTGTATGACCCGATGAATGATTATATGACTCGATAGATGAAATTAAATGGATTATTAAAGTTAGGTTATGTCACTAAAAGTCCCATTAGCATGAATTGTGAACTACCGGGATTTGGTAGACGCTTATGCATATGATAGTACTATTTGGGGACGATCACCCCAGTTCGCGCCTTGACGGTTGATCCCCGTCGTGCCACGTTGATTGGTAAGCGAATTTATGTATGAGAAGATTTACACAAGCGTGATTATTGTGACGACATGCTAATTTAGATGGGCAAATGAGTTTCGGGCTAGCTACCCGTTGTTTGGTTTAGTAAGGTAACAATGTCATGCGGCTTGTAATAATCCAAATAACGAAAATACTGCTATAAGCATTGAATTACAATATATTGCCTGACTAGCAATACAGGGTCTATTTATTGATATTATGTTCGTGTTTTGGTTTTACATAACCATATTCATATAACGGTTTTTATTTAACTTTATATAAAGTTATAAAACGTATTGTATGATGTTTTTAATGACAATGGTTCGTATAATGATTTTGAAGGCGAAAGCCTATATTATGATTTTCGATAAGATTTGTACAAAATGATTTTTGGTAATAATTTTATACCGATGTTATATTGATGGATTTCATTAAACTCTATGAATTCACTCGGCGTTTTCGCTGACCTTTTCTTTTAACATGTTTTATCTCAGGTACTTGATGGTAATTCTCGGGAAGACGATAAGAATTCATGGCCCGCACTTAAATAACAATTTCCATTCAAATGCTTTATAAAATTTGTATGAAATAATATGACTTGGGACCTATGTAAACTTGATATTTATGAATGGAAATGCTTTATTATTAAACGACGCGATTTTTAAGCGTTGTCTATGATGTGAGTAATGTGCTATCCCGTAACACCAACGAGTCTTCCGCTGTATTGAATTGAGTAAATTTGGGGGTGTTACACAAGGTTTAACGAATTATCGAAGGGACTCTGTTAATTTGTGATTGTGAGGGTTTATCACAAGGTTTAGCAAATTAATAAAGGGGATAAAGAAGCGTTCAAGACTTGTCGAGGTTGCAAGATTTCTTAGGTTATTAGAGATCGGGTTTGCAAAAATAAAAGTACGACAAGGGTTACTTCAAAAGGCGTTGGGTACTTTCTTGATTCAAGGATTCTCGATTTATTGGATAGGTTAATTTCTAAGGTTTAGTCGATATTTGAGTAAGAAAGGGTTTTTTCTTTTGAAGGTTACTTATTTTGATCGATTTTATAAGATTTTTTATCTTAGGGTTATATCGATAAAGCAACGGTGTTTTACACACATGATACTTTGCTAGATCGTATTTTTTGTGTAGGTAAATTCACAAAAGATTAAATGGTTAGCAAAGGGTTAAAATAAGATGACGCTGAGCAAATTTGACATTGAGAAATTCGATGGAAAGAATGACTTTGGGTTATGGCAGGTAAGGATGAAGGCTTTGTTGGAATATCTAGAATTAGATGCAGCATTGGAAGAATTACCCGCCACCACAATAGTGGCTTACGATAACGTCAATTAGAAAAAGGCTTACAGCGCAATGATCTTGTGTTTGGATGATCGGGTCCTACGGGAGATCACCAAGGAGACGACTACAGCGGGGATTTGGAAAAATTTAGAGACTTTATACATGACAAAGTCTTTAGCTAATCGTTTGTACTTGAAGAAAAAGTTATATACTTTTTAAATGCATCAAGGTAGAAGTCAGTCTGAACATATTGATGAGTTTCACAAGCTCGTAGGTGACTTAGCGGCTATAGATACTGCTATATCGGATAAGGATCAGACATTATTATTACTCACATCTTTACCATCGTCTTACGATAATCTCGTGGAGACTTTGCTATATGGTCGGGATACTTTGAAGCTAGAAGACGTGCTCGCGAAACTTAATTCTAGGGAACTTCAGAAGATGACAGAAGCAAAGGGCGTTGGTGGTGAAGGGTTGTATGTGAGGGAGAGATCTAATCAGAGAGATATGGAGCAGGGTGAAAATAGTTCGTGGTCAAGGTCACAAGGAAGGAGCAACAAACTCAGGTGTTATATATGTCAGTCTGAGGATCATTTGAAGAGGGATTGTCCTAGGTATAATCACAAGAATTCTCAAGGTTTTGTCAGAAGTAAAGATCAGGTATCTGGTTCTGGAGCTGATAGGTATGACAATGCTGATGTTATGATGGCTATGAGTGTTGATGAACTTTTGGACTGGATCATGGATTCAGGGGGCTCATATAATATGACACACAAGAAAGATTACTTGGTTGATTTTAAAGAGTATGACAGTGGTAATGTACTGCTAGGTGATGGCAGGGAATGTCGTGTACGGGGGACAGGAAAGGTTCGAGTACGAATGAGGGATGGGTCAAGTTTCGTGTTGGACAACGTCAGGTATGTTTCGGAATTAAGGCGAAACATGATATCGCTGGGCACTCTTGAAAAAGAGTGTTTTACCGTAAAGATGTAGTCGGGCAAGATCAAGGTTATAAAGGGTTCATTGGTGGAACTATCAAGAACCAGAAGGGCTAATTGCGTATATACCCTGAACAGTCAGGCTATGACCGGGAAGACAACGAATGTTATGAAGCAGTTAGGAAAATTTCAGACTGGGTGGAAGATCAAGACGGGTAATGTTCTTGATTCCTGTAATTAGAAGTCTACACAACAAGGTATGAAGAGTGGGGTCGCCAAACATTTGGATGTTGCAGGGTTACAGCAGCAGAATGGGTTGGTTGAGTATATGAAAGTGACACTCTTGGATAAGGTACGTTGTTTTCTGATTCAGTCTGGTCTGTCCAAGGTTATTTGAACGGAGGATACAACCATGTCTACATATCTAGATAATAGGTCACCATCAGCGGTGATTGGATTCAAGAAGACTATGGATATGTTGAAGTTTTCTGGTTGGCTTGCTAGTATTGAGCAAGGGATGCTTGAACCGGTTAAGTTCAAGTGCATATTCCTGGGATATCGTAAAGGTATGAATGTTGATCAACTTTGGAGGTTAGATGACGTTACTTCAAAGAGAGTGCTTTACGAGAAGTGGGCAATACAAGAAAACTTTCATTGGTTCTAGTGTATGTACAAGTTCAGTGCATGTGTTACAAGGAGTTGAGTTTGAGGTGGAATCTTGGGAGGATCATGCATTTGAGGTGGAACCTCGGGGGAATGTTGATCATGTAGATGTTCCAAAGAAAGTACAAACTCAAGATTTGATATACTATCATCTAGCACGTGATAGGGAGCAACACTTAGCACGGGAACTATTCAAGTATAGAGAAGACAGTAATGAGGCTGCTTTTGTAGTTGCTGCAGTGGAGAAGATTTATGCACATGAGTCATTGACTTTCAATGATAGAGTTGCTTGTGAGGTTCTTTCCAAGTGGATGGCTGGATTGAAAGAAGAAATGCATACTCGGTTAGATGTGTATGAGCTCAGCAATGGTTGCAGGAAAAGCAGTGACGACAGATACGGTTATTATTGGGAGTATACACCAGGTTTGTTCATACATCTATTTCTCTATATAGATTGTAGGGTATTTTCTTGCGGATGCAAGGCTGAGATCTCGGTTACTAAGGGATTGCTGGTAAAATCAAAGGGAAATATACTTGGTATTAAGATTATCAGGAATCAGAGTGGTAATACTCTGAGGGTGTCACAGTCCAGGTTTTACAACAAAAAGTTGGTACAGACTTTGTTGAAGGGACACTCTATATTGTCGTTGGAGGATAGTCTATCAGGGGACTGTGATGTGGTAAAGAA
The DNA here is from genome assembly GCA_025667525.1 of Glebionis coronaria. Lineage (NCBI taxonomy): Eukaryota > Viridiplantae > Streptophyta > Magnoliopsida > Asterales > Asteraceae > Glebionis > Glebionis coronaria. Next base: position 41,425 of record JANFOE010002350.1, read on the forward strand.
TAGTAAGTGGTCATATATATATGCAGTTGGAAGCCAAGAGTATCAGGTGGTCTGTACGAGACCTGACATAGCATCTATAGATGTGGGTATGTTGGATAGGTTTGATCGTGGATTACAGATTAACGTACATGTTTTTGTGGATTTTCACTACACCATGGGCAGATCGATCACTGTCATTGGTAGATCAATCACAGGGTACGGGTTGTTGATACATGGATGTGCGAGGAGCTGGGAAGCTAAGTTGCAACACATGGAGGCTTTGTGGATAACTAAAGCAGAGTATATAACACTTACGGATGTGAAAGGAACTATTTGGCTAAGGGGATTCTTGGAAGAGTTAGGCGTAAAGCTTAACACTGTTGCAGTTAATTGTGATAATCAGGGCGCGATTCATCTATCGCGGAATCATGTTTTTCATGATAGGACTAAGCACATCAATGTGCATTATCACTTTATCAGAAGAGTCTTGGATGCAAAGACGGTTGATGTTCTGAAGGTGGGTGCTGAACACAATGCTGCGGATGCCTTGATGAAGGTGATACCTAGACACAAGATACAACGCTACTTGGAGCTGCTGAGTGTTAGGATAGGCTAATATATGCCTAAGGTGGAAATTGTTATGTATTTAGTCTTTATTAGCCTAAGTCGTGTCTAGGAGATAGTTATCGAGTTTCCTAAATAGCCTATAGCAATAAAGGTCGGTTGGTGTTGTCGCAGTCCAACCTGACCCGTAGGACTATGTAACAGTCGGTTCCCCCTCATCTCTATAAAATGAGGTGAGGGGGACGAGATTCACAACGCATTCTTTATCAATAAAACTAATCGGTTCGATTAGGGACATACCTTGTGGGTTTACTTTTCTATCGATGCATCTTTCATCGAAGTTATCCGCATCTAGTTAACCAGGTTGTAGTCGAATTACTACATATATAATAAAGGGTTTACCATTTACTATCTTGATTAATTTAGTCTTTATGATATGGTTATGAACTTTGGTTTCTTTTGTTGAACAGAAGGAGAAGGCGGTAGAGGAGGAAACTGAGATCGACCCTGATGTTACTGCTATATATGATGGGATTTGGAGGGTTCAGTACATCCAAAAAGTGAAAGAAGAACACTCTTTTTTATTTTCCTGATCTTGAAATATGAAAAATAGAAGGCTGTTCTGTAAGTTATGAACATGTGCGCTTTTACTTTATATATCATCCAGGTTCAGACCTGTGGCAGTGGATGAAGGTTAACAAGCAGATAAGTGTGTGCCTTTGAAGGAGTACTTGGTGGAGAGTCCCTCACGAAATATTATATGCAACACCCTTACGAAATTTATGGGTCAGTTCTACAACACCAGAATAATATGTGCGACTACTTTTTTCACTTTAGTTGTTCCACATCTGTTTCGTCTTTATATTCTCCACATAGTCGCATTATAAATCGTTTACAAATAAATGTACAATGCATCATTTAAAGACGATATTATTGGTTTATAACGCTTATAAGTTAACACTGGAATACTCCGTTGATATATCAAGTAGAAAGGATTGTTAGAGCAATCACATTTTTACAAACTTCATATGCTTATAATTTTATTGTCGTTATAGTTTTATTCTCCAAAGTCATATTTTCTGTACACTTATGAACTTTGGATGTTATATCATTTCATATATGCTTAGCCTTGAATTATGTATGAAGTTTTTTTTATAATTATTTTTTGCAGATCTTAGGTGTGTTGTTGAGCCATGAGGAATAGGAGGTATGCTTGCTGCATGTTAGGTGCTTCTGTGCTTTTAGAGGGTGTTCAGGAATAGTCTGAAGGGATTCAAGAAGACGAAAAAGTAGAACAAAGCAAACCGGCCGCTGAAATTGAAGGGGAGAAGCATGGCAGCAATCTGATAAGTTTTGTGTTCCTTCATATGGTGCTACTACATGTAAGCATCGTATGTCTTGTTTCTTATTGCATTTTTCTAAAAGCTTTAGGAAAAAGTTTCCGACTATGGTTATCAGGTGTACAAATATTAAAATGTACATATGAGTGTAATTACTCATATCATTTATAGCTATTAACAATGAAATTATGCATGATTTGTATAAAAAATGCCTTGGAAAAGCTTGCTTCTTGTTTGAATATGTGTAGGTACCAAGTTCACGAAAACCGACGAAAATCGACACGAGAATGATGAAAAAGATCAAGAAGCCAAAAATCAAGCTCGACTTTGGAGGATTTGATCATTTATCAAGGAAACGAGCCAAGTGGGTCCCACAATGGGTTAAATGGGCTCAAAAGCCCATTTATATTTCAAGTAAATAAAGTTGATTTGAAAAAGTCCATTTAAGGCCCATTGTATAAGAATGAGAAGTAAATTGGGCTGCAAGCCCAAACAACAAGGATAAATGAAACGAATTGTACATGGGCCTGTTTAGGGTTTACTAGAACGTGTATAAACACGTTTTCTCAGTCACTCAATTTTTTTAAACGTTTACCCATATTAATTTCCATCCACACACTCACACATCACATAATAAATAAAAAAACAAACCGTCCCATTCACAAATACCCACACACACACTTATTAATTCTCTCGATATTACCTATGTTTTTACCCTCTTCTTTCATCTTCATCCCCAAAACAAAGGAGAAAAACCTGTAACAAATTACTATTCATAAAAACCCTAGATGGGTAAAATAATAAGTCAATCAAAGGGCTTTTTATTGAATTGATTAATTCAGTTAAAAAGAAATAAAACCCCCCATCTTAAGGAAGAGAGTAGATGCGCAAGGGAGGCTACGTGGCGGTTTGTTACTGGTTTCAACACCTCAATTAGCCTAATCCACCAATCACAGGCTCCAAAAGAAGCACAACTAGCACACGGATGCCACGTTGGCGATCCGTGTGCTATTTGAAGTCATCTCAGCCGTTTATTTGAAGAAAGAGAACAAGAGATTGATCAAGGGCTACGATTCGCAAGGAATATCCGATAGAATATCCGGATATGCTCATCAACAGCCTTGGGGGTTGGCCTATATAAACCCCCATTATTCTTGTAAAATTTATCCCTTTCTTTCTGTAAAAGTTATAATGTCAATTTAGTGATAGGATTAGTGTAATTTTAATTTTTCAAATATTGTAATGATTTAAATGATTTAATAAAAGTTTTATTTTAATCTCTATGAATCTCGTGTTCTATATTTTTGTTTAAGTTTTATACTAATTTCTTCTATAATAAATTGATATTGTGGCGTGATTGTTCACTGAGCTTAACTTATAGCTTATGTGAAAGATCTCAGTGAGAATAGGGATAAAAAGTCAAACCTACTGTTTGATTTATAAAAAGTTACTAGTCTAATTCAAGAATGGTGGTTCGAGTCTGTTGATATAATGAGGTTCGAATGAGGTTCGAATGGTGAACGAGTAATGGTGTTGGTGGTCCGATTCGTTTAGGATGCTCAGCGCACTCCTACTGCCCAATGGTTTCGTCAAAAAGGTGCTATTACATTTTTTTTTTATTTTTTTTTCGTGTCTATTAGATTAAACGTATATGTTTGTTATCATGCTTTTGACTGAAGGTGAGATTTGATTTGATTTAGATTGCTTGATGTTAGACGAATTTAACTGTTTTAGGTCTTAAAGGTTAAGAGATTATTTCGTTTGCTGAAAGACTTCAACTAGATGATTTTCTGCTTAGATTTAGCTAACTGATATTGCATCAACTTGTTATGTTTGAAACCATTTAGAGTCAAGTTTATATTTAGGAGAAATTGATTAAGGCTGTTTTGGTTAATGAGATGCTAGTATGCTGGTATGATTGATTTGCTGATTGTGTTGGTTTAAATTGATCTTTGACTTGATGAATTCATCAGATCTTATTGGCTTGATTGGTACTGAATGTCTGAGTTATATGCCTTACCTGATTTCTCTTATTTACGCTCACTGAAAGTTGATTTCTGATATAGAAGATTAAGTTTGATATAGATTTGGTTAATTTAGATGACTGATTTTTGGAGATTGTTATTGAGATTTGCTAGGTCATTTGTTTAGCTACATATTGGTTTATCAGTTGGATTTCACGTCATGAATTGTTATCTGCTTGAACTGTTAACTTGTTTGCTATTTGTGTTTATCTTTGCTGATTGATTTCGTTTACTGTTAGGTCTGCTAGTTTTAGGATTATTTTCTCTGCTTAGTTTCTTGTCTGATTTGTGTTGGTTCGGTTGATTAATTGTGATCTGCTTATCAGTTATTCTAATCTGATAAGCCCACTTTAGCTGTTTCCTGACAGCTTATTTCATAAAAAGCTTACACGATAGTCACTCCTGTGACTGGGTTTTACAATCTGGCAAAAAGCAAAAAAACCTTACAAAAAATTATGTCCACCATGGGACTCGAACTCGAGACCTGTTGCTTATAAGTCCAACTTGTTAACCACTTGGGCTGCAAGCCTTTTTGATTTAACTCTTCCATAATTGATTAATATAGTGTAATTCATTTTGGCAGTATCAGTTTAAATAACTTTCGATTTCTTTTAAACCGTTTTTTTTTGTTAACTTTCAATTTTAGTTTTAATTAAAGTAAGTTTTTAATTAAAAGTAGTTTAAAAATAAAATAAAAATATAAAAAAAAAAAAAAAAAAAAAAAAATATATATATATTTTAAATAGTAAATTAGTTTAATTTCTTTTAAAGTATTAAAAAAAAAATATATATAATAGATTTTAATAAATTAGGTTTTTAAGTAGATTTGTTTTTAAAGATAATTTTTATTAAAAGTATAATAGTTTTAGAAGTTTATTATTATTTTTTTTTTAAAATAGATTAAAAGCTTTTATTTTAATTAAATAGAAATTATTTTTATAGATTCTTCAATAGATTAATTTTTAAATAGTGTTTGAATTTTTAATTAGTCGATTATTTGTAGAATTTTTATTAGCGGGGTTTACGATTCATGCACTTAGGATTATTTTTAAATAGTTTAAAATTGGTAGAGTTTATTTGTAGTTTAAAAACCAACGACTCATTCAAATCTATTGTCCAAATCAAAACGAAACGTTTCAAATTCACTCGATCTTCGTGTACAACGAACTTGGGACACTCACGTGTTTAATCGTATTCGTCTTTGACTTATTTTTGGTTAATTACTTTTTCCTAAAGGTAATTGCCTAAATTTGTCCTATAACGTATATGTGTTAATCCACGACACATCAAAAATTTTGGCGCCGCTGCCGGGGATCTTGTGTACGATTCGCTTTTGTGGAGATTTGTTGATCGTGGATTTGAAGACCCTTTCCGTCCTCGGAAAGTTTTGTTATTTTTCTATTACGTAGTATGTATCGTTTTTCTCGTTTTTTGTGAATAATATATTGTATTACGTAGAACAATAATTTTAAATACTTTTCAAATAAGCCTTAGTTGGGATTTCATCACCTAGCTATTGTATTCGAACCCAAAACAAAAATAAAGGCAAAATAGATAAATACTAATAAGAAGTTTGAACTCGATTTATACAAACTATAAGGTGGGTATAAGGCGACGTGCTATAAAAGGCCGTCTAAGGAAAAAGGTTTTTAAGTGCTTTGTGCCACCTCGTTTCCCCGCTTGCTTGTGCGTATATTGAGAGGGACAACCTATTATTGGTTTGCCGACTCAAGTAGTATTAAATCTTATTTTTTGTTGTTTACTTATTGAACCTCGAGACGTTTAGGTTTTCACCTATCGTTTCAAAGTCGACCGAGGGTAATTTACTTCCATAGTAGTTATCCTTATTCCTTGTTTTTTATCGATCATTTTTTTTGATTGAGCAATACCAAATAAAATAATCTTCTTTCTTGTCTAATTTCTTTTCTTAAATCCTCTAAATTCTCGTCTTTGTAGTGTATGCAATTACGTTCTTCTCGTCTTGTGATTGATTTTAATAGGCTTGAAAATATTCCTCGTAGAAATAGAAATCGTCAACAACGAATAGTGGAACCCGAGATTCCACCTATTGTTGTAGAGATGGCCGATAACCGAACAATGGAGGAATTGCTCCGTGCACCCACCGAAGGGTATGGGGAAGCAATCGTTGTGCCGGCTATTTTGGCGGATCATTTTGAGATTAAGACGGGTCTTTTATCGCTCATTCGTGCCGACCAATTTCGTGGCAATGAGGCCGATAGCCCGCATTCTCACATACGGAATTTTAATCGAATTACCTCGACTCTCAAGTTTAGAGATGTGCCGAATGACGTGATTAAGCTCATGCTTTTTCCGTACTCGCTCGAGGGTAATGCTAAGCTTTGGTATGAGAAAGAACCACCGGGTTCGATTTTAACTTGGGATGATTTAGTGTCAAAATTTATGAATTATTTCTTTCCACCGTCCAAGACAACACATTTTAAGAATGAGATCACTAGATTTGAACAAAAAGTGCATGAATCGTTTGGGGTTGCTTGGGAGAGATTTAAGGATTTGTTAAGACAATGTCCACACCACGGTTTCTCGGAATTGCATCAAATAAATACTTTCTATAATGGGCTAAATATGATTGAACAAGATTCTTTAAATGCCGCCGCGGGTGGTAATCTTTTAAGAAAAACACCGAGAGACGCGTGGAGGATAATTGAGGATAAGTCTAGAGCACAATATTCACGAAACACACCGGGTGTTTCTAATGTGAATTCATCTAATCCCGAGATTTCTAGATTGGATTCTAAGATTGATAGTGGATTTGCGACTTTGTTGAGTGAGATTAGGAAGAATCCTCATGGATCTATTAATATGATTGAGAATGTTTGTGTATCATGTGGTGGAGCACATCCTAATTATGCTTGTTTGAACGCGGGGTTTGATCAAGCTAGTGCTTTTGCCGCGACGGGAACTTATGGCTCCAACGGTCAAGTTCCTCGTCAAAATCATGTTGCTCCACCGGGTTTTCCACCGGTTCAAAATAGGTACAACAATGGAAACAATGGGAATAATTTTAACCGTGGTAACCAAGGGAATTATAATCAAGGAAATGGGTTTAATGCTAATCAAAACAATCAAGGTTTTCAAGGGAATAATCAAAATGATTTGTCAAGCTACATTAAAACGAATGAGGCAAATTTGAAGGCTTTTCAAAACAACATTCAAGGACAAATGGCAACTTTGAAAAACGAGTTTCAAAATACGATTAAAGGGCAAAACAACAAGATTGAGCTTAATCAACAAAGGCTAGAACAAAACCAAAACCGTTTTGAGCAAAGATTAGAGCAAAGTCAAAATCGTATGCAACAAAGTTTAGAACAAGGTCAAAATAAATTACTCTCGATGTTTGAATCTTTCATGAGTCAACCTTCCTCGTCTTCGGGTGGCTTACCTAGTAATACCATTCCAAACCCGAAGGGTGAGATGAAAGCTATAACCACACGTAGTGGGAAGGCTTTAGACGGACCTTTGCTTCCACATGTGAGTACCTCTACGGTGAGGGAAGTGGAGCAAGAACCCGAGGTGGTTAAAGAAAAGGAAATTCCTAATCCACCAAAGGTAGACCAATTGCCTATTCCGGAACCCGAGCTTCCGAAGACTAAACCCACACTACCCTACCCTTCAAGACTTAACCAAGAGAAGCTCCGCGAAAAGTCCAATGCTCAAATGGCTACTTTTCTAGAGATGTTTAAGAATCTTCATATTAATGTTAGTTTCGCGGATGCATTGCTTTACATGCCTAAGTTTGCTTCGACTATTAAGAGATTAATGAATGATAAAGGGAAATTGGTTGAAATGTCTACATCTTTAGATGCTAATTGTTCCGCGGTTCTTACACAAAAGCTTCCCAAAAAGCTTGGAGACCCGGGCAAGTTTGTGATACCATGTGATTTCCCTAATATGGAAGAATGCTTAGCTTTAGCCGATCTTGGTGCTAGCATTAATTTGATGCCTCTTTCCGTGTGGAAAAGGTTATCACTTCCCGAGCTTACACCTACTAAGATGACTCTCGAGCTAGCGGATCGATCGATTGCCTTGCCAAAAGGTATAGCCGAGGATGTGTTTGTCAAAGTAGGGAAACTCGTCTTTCCAACGGACTTTGTGGTTTGCGATTATCCCGAAGATTCTCGTGTTCCATTAATTTTGGGAAGACCGTTTTTAATGACGGCTAGTGCTTTAGTTGACATGAAAGCGGGGAAATTGACTTTGAGAGTTGATGATGAACATATCACGTTTGATATTGGTCATATCTCGAAATTTTCTTCCAAGTACTACGAGGAATCAATCAATCAAGTCGATGTGATTGATGTTACTTGTGAAGAATATTCTCAAGAAGTTCTTGGATTCTCGGCTTCCTCTAAGAGTGGCAATCCCACTTCTTCGGATCCTATTATCTCTTCGGCTAAGCCTTCACTCACTCCATTTGAGGGAGGTGACTTCGTTCTTGAAGAGCTTGAGAATAATGGATATTCAAAAATCGAGAAAGAAATTGATGATTACCTTAGCACACCATTTGACCCTAGTGAGTTTGATAGTGAGAACTTTGATCCCGAGGGAGATATTGCGTTAATTGAAAAATTGTTGAATATGGATCCTTTTGAGTCACCACCTATGGACTTAAAAGTTGTGAATGAAAATGAGGTTAAAGTTAAAGCATCTATTGAGGAAGCACCCGAATTAGAACTTAAGGAATTACCAACTCATTTGGAGTATGCTTTTCTAGAGGGGTCGGATAAGTTACCGGTGATTATTGCTAAGGGATTAAAAGAAAATGAAAAGGATGAGCTTATTAAAGTGCTTAAGAAACATAAACGGGCCATTGCATGGAAAATCTCCGACATTAAGGGTATAGATCCCAAATTTTGTACTCATAAAATTCTAATGGAGGATGATTATAAACCCGCTATCCAAAATCAAAGAAGGGTCAATCCAAAGATTCATGAGGTGATCAAAAAGGAAGTCACTAAACTTCTAGACGCCAGAATGATCTACCCTATCTCGGATAGTCCATGGGTTAGCCCCGTGCATTGTGTTCCAAAGAAAGGAGGAATGACGGTTGTTACTAATGAGGATAATGAATTGATCCCTACTAGACTTGTGACCGGTTGGCGTGTTTGTATTGACTATAGGAAGCTTAATGATGCCACTAGGAAGGATCATTTTCCATTACCTTTTATGGATCAAATGTTAGAGAGACTAGCGGGGAATGAATTCTATTGCTTTTTGGATGGATTTTCCGGCTATTTCCAAATCCCCATTGACCCTCGTGATCAAGAAAAGACCACATTTACTTGTCCTTATGGAACATTTGCCTATCTTCGCATGCCTTTTGGACTATGCAATGCTCCGGGGACGTTTCAAAGGTGCATGATGGCCATTTTCCATGATATGATCGAGAAAACCATGGAAGTCTTCATGGATGATTTTTCGGTTTTTGGGGAATCTTTCACTTCATGTCTCTCTAACTTAGAAAGAATGTTGCAACGTTGTGAGGAAACTAACCTTGTGCTTAATTATGAAAAATGTCACTTCATGTGCAAAGAAGGAATTGTGTTAGGTCATAAGATCTCTAAGGCCGGTATTGAGGTAGATAGGGCTAAAATCGACGTGATTGCCAAATTGCCTCCACCCACCACCGTTAAGGGAGTAAGGAGTTTTCTCGGCCATGCCGGCTTCTATCGTCGTTTTATACAAGACTTCTCTAAGATAGCTCGGCCTATGACCCATCTTTTGGAAAAAGAGACTCCTTTCATCTTTTCGGATGAGTGTATTCAAGCCTTTGAGATGCTTAAAAGAAAATTAACCGAATCTCCAATCTTGGTTGCCCCGGATTGGGATCTACCTTTTGAAATTATGTGTGATGCTAGTGATTATGCGGTAGGTGCGGTTTTGGGGCAACGTAAGCTAAAACACTTCTTGCCTATACACTATGCAAGTAAGACTATGACGGATGCTCAAACAAAGTATACTACAACGGAAAAGGAGTTACTTGCCGTTGTGTATGCTTTTGAAAAGTTTAGACCATATCTCGTTTTGTCTCAAACCATAGTGTATACGGACCACTCGGCTATCAAATATCTTCTTAATAAACAAGATGCTAAGCCGAGGTTGCTCCGGTGGATTCTCCTCCTTCAAGAATTTAATGTCAAAATTCTAGACAAAAAAGGAGCCGAGAATCTCGCGGCCGATCATTTATCTCGACTTGAGAATCCTCACCAAAGCGATCGAGAGAACAAGGAAATCAATGAAACATTTCCTCTCGAGACGCTTGGTATGATTGCTTTTCGTGGTGATGATAGTACCCCTTGGTTTGCGGATATCGCAAATTACCATGCGGGGAAGTTTGTGATCAAGGGTATGTCGTCCCAACAAAAACGAAAGTTTTTCAAGGATATTTCCTACTACTTTTGGGACGACCCCTATTTGTTTCGTGTGTGCGCGGATCAAGTGATTCGTAGGTGCGTGTTTGGCAAAGAAGCTCAAGATATCCTTAAATCTTGTCATGAGGGACCCACCGGGGGACATCATGGTGCTAACGCCACCGCGAAGAAAGTCTTTGATGCCGGCTTCTTTTGGCCTTCCATATATCGTGATGCCCAAGACTTGATCAAGACTTGTGATGCTTGTCAACGTCAAGGAAAGAACTCACAAAGGGATGAAATGCCTCAAAACATTATCCAAGTTTGTGAAATCTTTGACATATGGGGGATCGATTTTATGGGGCCGTTTCCATCATCAAAAGGAAACAAATACATTCTCGTAGCCGTGGACTATTTGTCTAAATGGGTCGAAGCTAAGGCTTTGCCCACGAATGATGCTCGAGTTGTGGTGAAATTTTTGAAACAACTTTTTGCTAGGTTTGGAACTCCGCGGGCTATTATAAGTGATCGTGGGACCCATTTTTGTAATGAACAATTTGCAAAAGTTCTAAAGAAATATGGTGTCACTCATCGACTTTCTACGGCTTATCACCCTCAAACGAGTGGTCAAGTGGAGGTTTCAAACCGTGCTCTTAAAAGGATTTTGGAGCGTTCTATTGGAGAGAATCGCACTTCATGGTCGGATAAATTGGACGATGCATTGTGGGCTTTCCGTACGGCTCACAAGACGCCAATTGGTTGTACACCATTTAGGTTGGTCTACGGAAAAGCATGCCACTTGCCAATTGAACTCGAACATAAGGCGTATTGGGCTCTTAAGCATTGTAACTTTGATTTGGGGGCCGCGGGTGATCATCGCAAGGTTCAATTGAATGAACTAAGTGAATTAAGGGATCAAGCTTATGAAAATTCTTTGATCTACAAAGAGAAGACTAAGAGGATTCATGACTCTAAGATCAATAACCGCATTTTCAATGTTGGTGATCAAATCCTCTTATTCAACTCTAGACTTAAGATTTTCTCGGGCAAGCTTAAATCCCGTTGGTCCGGACCATTCACCATTGCACAAGTTTTCCCTTATGGTACCGTTGAGCTAGCTCAAAAAGACGGGCCTAACTTTAAGGTGAATGGTCATCGTGTGAAACATTACTTTGGAGGGGACATACCTACGGAGGTTGTCCCGGATCTTCAAACTTTCCCTAAGGACCAATGAATGCGGGGATCGAGTCGAGCTCATGACTCGGTGAACAAAAACGAGGTGCCTTGTGGGGGAGTCCCATACATTCTATCTTCTTTCTATTTTCTAACAACTAATAAGGCTTGATCTTTCAAACTCGTGTTCGTGATTTGTTGTGTTGTGATCTTAGGTACGACCCTAATATTTGAAGATTCTCGTGTTCGGTTTTTGCCGGGCCACTTGATCTTCCATTCTTTGAATGCCAAACAGGGGCACACTTTCTATCCCTTGATTTTTATTGACTAACGTTTTTCTTGAGGCATAATTAATAAACGGCTTATAGATTTGCGTGCTTTTTCCATGCTAGGAGATTGCATTAGACTCTTCGTATTTTAGCAAGGGGGTGTTACTCTTGAGCTAAGAAACATTGAGGACAATGTTTGGTTTTAGCATGGGGGAGTCAATCGATATAATCGCTTGCAATTGCTTTTGTCGTGTCCAAACGTATTGTTTTTCTCATTTTTCAATAAAATTTTAAAATTTTTTGTGTTATTTTTAAGTTTTAATAAAGAAAATAAGTGTTTTTGACACGAATGTAGGCTTTAAATAAGAATAGTTTTTGACTCGACTTGGTTTTTAACCTTAGCTTTTCCTTAACGTATTTGAATTAAGTTTTGCTAGGCTATTATATAGGGAGCTTTAAAACGCGAAAGTCTTAATTCATTCGAGTTAAGGACAAGAACTTTTCGCAAGCTCTTATAATTGATCCTAGAAAGTCGTTTATCAAGGGAACTTTAAAACGCAAATTCTAAAACTTGCAAAAGTATAAGAAGTTGCAAGATCCTATAGATGACTTGAAAACCCAAAACTTTGATTTAATAGGCTAAGTATCCATTAATTTCATTCTTGGAATTTTACAATATGGAGAACAAGAAATGATAGAGCCAATTATAAGTGTGGTATTCTTTCGGGAATTTATGTGAGTAAATTATGAGCCTATTCTCCCATCACTTGTTAATAAATTTAAATGCAATAAATAAGGTTGAACGACTTGAAAAGTTACTTAGCTTCTAGCCCAAGATCGTTTAGAAGTTGCTCGGTATGGATTAGAGTTCATAGCCAAGGCATAACTTATTGAAGCGGGATGCGAAGATTGGCAAGTCCAAAAAGGTCCTAACAAGACATGAGGGCTATGTTTTATTGCTAAAGATCTCAAGTGATGTGAAGACTCATTTATCAAAAATCAATATGAAGGATCGAGACACACGACGAAAAGCAAAATACTCCCAAAAAGTCATGGAGAAGTCTATCCAAAAAGACCAAAAATAAGGTATGAGGATAAATGAAGCCAAGTCCAAAAAGGAGGCGGATCGTTGTTAATCAAAATCCCAAGTAAAGATTGGAGAAAAATGAAGAAGTCGTGGTCCAAGTATGAATCTCTCAAAAATTCAAGTGAAGAAATATTATGAAGAGAAGACCATTATTTCAAGAACGTCTCTCAAGGTTGGAAGTATTAAGTCACTGCCAAATATCGATCCGAGAAAGGTCTCAAATCGCGAAACAAGTTATGCCAAGATATGAACTTTATGAGAGCCCGAGAAGCAGTTTTAAAAGATTTTGTCCTTTAGCTAACTATTGATTAAATCGTTCACTTTATTTTCGGCTTAATAAATTATCGAAATAAGTCAACGATGCATCCTCGTGATCATTCAAGACAACAATAAAATATAAGAGATACACATAGGAATAAGGGAGTCTAAGTGATTAATTGGCCCACATGAGTTCGTGTTAGTCTACCAACTTATAATAACAATGATCTTGTTTTTGCACTTGGCATGGAAAAGTGAAAAGTCGGGGACGATGAATCTATTTGAGCTTTTATGATCCTTAAAGTTATTTTATGTATTTGCAAAATAAAATAAAAAATTTGAATAATGGTGTAGATATAGTTTTATTTTATCATTGCGTGAGGACACGGCAATTGCTTAGCATGGGGGAATTTGATATGAGTGTAATTACTCATATCATTTATAGCTATTAACAATGAAATTATGCATGATTTGTATAAAAAATGCCTTGGAAAAGCTTGCTTCTTGTTTGAATATGTGTAGGTACCAAGTTCACGAAAACCGACGAAAATCGACACGAGAATGATGAAAAAGATCAAGAAGCCAAAAATCAAGCTCGACTTTGGAGGATTTGATCATTTATCAAGGAAACGAGCCAAGTGGGTCCCACAATGGGTTAAATGGGCTCAAAAGCCCATTTATATTTCAAGTAAATAAAGTTGATTTGAAAAAGTCCATTTAAGGCCCATTGTATAAGAATGAGAAGTAAATTGGGCTGCAAGCCCAAACAACAAGGATAAATGAAACGAATTGTACATGGGCCTGTTTAGGGTTTACTAGAACGTGTATAAACACGTTTTCTCAGTCACTCAATTTTTTCAAACGTTTACCCATATTAATTTCCATCCACACACTCACACATCACATAATAAATAAAAAAACAAACCGTCCCATTCACAAATACCCACACACACACTTATTAATTCTCTCGATATTACCTATGTTTTTACCCTCTTCTTTCATCTTCATCCCCAAAACAAAGGAGAAAAACCTGTAACAAATTACTATTCATAAAAACCCTAGATGGGTAAAATAATAAGTCAATCAAAGGGCTTTTTATTGAATTGATTAATTCAGTTAAAAAGAAATAAAACCCCCCATCTTAAGGAAGAGAGTAGATGCGCAAGGGAGGCTACGTGGCGGTTTGTTACTGGTTTCAACACCTCAATTAGCCTAATCCACCAATCACAGGCTCCAAAAGAAGCACAACTAGCACACGGATGCCACGTTGGCGATCCGTGTGCTATTTGAAGTCATCTCAGCCGTTTATTTGAAGAAAGAGAACAAGAGATTGATCAAGGGCTACGATTCGCAAGGAATATCCGATAGAATATCCGGATATGCTCATCAACAGCCTTGGGGGTTGGCCTATATAAACCCCCATTATTCTTGTAAAATTTATCCCTTTCTTTCTGTAAAAGTTATAATGTCAATTTAGTGATAGGATTAGTGTAATTTTAATTTTTCAAATATTGTAATGATTTAAATGATTTAATAAAAGTTTTATTTTAATCTCTATGAATCTCGTGTTCTATATTTTTGTTTAAGTTTTATACTAATTTCTTCTATAATAAATTGATATTGTGGCGTGATTGTTCACTGAGCTTAACTTATAGCTTATGTGAAAGATCTCAGTGAGAATAGGGATAAAAAGTCAAACCTACTGTTTGATTTATAAAAAGTTACTAGTCTAATTCAAGAATGGTGGTTCGAGTCTGTTGATATAATGAGGTTCGAATGAGGTTCGAATGGTGAACGAGTAATGGTGTTGGTGGTCCGATTCGTTTAGGATGCTCAGCGCACTCCTACTGCCCAATGGTTTCGTCAAAAAGGTGCTATTACATTTTATTTTTATTTTTTTTTCGTGTCTATTAGATTAAACGTATATGTTTGTTATCATGCTTTTGACTGAAGGTGAGTTTTGATTTGATTTAGATTGCTTGATGTTAGACGAATTTAACTGTTTTAGGTCTTAAAGGTTAAGAGATTATTTCGTTTGCTGAAAGACTTCAACTAGATGATTTTCTGCTTAGATTTAGCTAACTGATATTGCATCAACTTGTTATGTTTGAAACCATTTAGAGTCAAGTTTATATTTAGGAGAAATTGATTAAGGCTGTTTTGGTTAATGAGATGCTAGTATGCTGGTATGATTGATTTGCTGATTGTGTTGGTTTAAATTGATCTTTGACTTGATGAATTCATCAGATCTTATTGGCTTGATTGGTACTGAATGTCTGAGTTATATGCCTTACCTGATTTCTCTTATTTACGCTCACTGAAAGTTGATTTCTGATATAGAAGATTAAGTTTGATATAGATTTGGTTAATTTAGATGACTGATTTTTGGAGATTGTTATTGAGATTTGCTAGGTCATTTGTTTAGCTACATATTGGTTTATCAGTTGGATTTCACGTCATGAATTGTTATCTGCTTGAACTGTTAACTTGTTTGCTATTTGTGTTTATCTTTGCTGATTGATTTCGTTTACTGTTAGGTCTGCTAGTTTTAGGATTATTTTCTCTGCTTAGTTTCTTGTCTGATTTGTGTTGGTTCGGTTGATTAATTGTGATCTGCTTATCAGTTATTCTAATCTGATAAGCCCACTTTAGCTGTTTCCTGACAGCTTATTTCATAAAAAGCTTACACGATAGTCACTCCTGTGACTGGGTTTTACAATCTGGCAAAAAGCAAAAAAACCTTCCAAAAAATTATGTCCACCATGGGACTCGAACTCGAGACCTGTTGCTTATAAGTCCAACTTGTTAACCACTTGGGCTGCAAGCCTTTTTGATTTAACTCTTCCATAATTGATTAATATAGTGTAATTCATTTTGGCAGTATCAGTTTAAATAACTTTCGATTTCTTTTAAACCGTTTTTTTTTGTTAACTTTCAATTTTAGTTTTAATTAAAGTAAGTTTTTAATTAAAAGTAGTTTAAAAATAAAAAAAAAATATAAAAAAAAAAAAAAAAAAAAAAAATATATATATATATATATATTTTAAATAGTAAATTAGTTTAATTTCTTTTAAAGTATTAAAAAAAAAAAAAATATATAATAGATTTTAATAAATTAGGTTTTTAAGTAGATTTGTTTTTAAAGATAATTTTTATTAAAAGTATAATAGTTTTAGAAGTTTATTATTTTTTTTTTTTAAATAGATTAAAAGCTTTTATTTTAATTAAATAGAAATTATTTTTATAGATTCTTCAATAGATTAATTTTTAAATAGTGTTTGAATTTTTAATTAGTCGATTATTTGTAGAATTTTTATTAGCGGGGTTTACGATTCATGCACTTAGGATTATTTTTAAATAGTTTAAAATTGGTAGAGTTTATTTGTAGTTTAAAAACCAACGACTCATTCAAATCTATTGTCCAAATCAAAACGAAACGTTTCAAATTCACTCGATCTTCGTGTACAACGAACTTGGGACACTCACGTGTTTAATCGTATTCGTCTTTGACTTATTTTTGGTTAATTACTTTTTCCTAAAGGTAATTGCCTAAATTTGTCCTATAACGTATATGTGTTAATCCACGACACATCATACACATTATCATAATACACTAAGAAATTGAGAAAGAGATATTTTTCAAGGAGAAAATACTTAAGTTTTTTCAAATATTAATCAGAATATGTTTGGAAAAAAATGATCAGATAATACCAGTCAAGTTCTTTGGGTGATCATGTGGATTCGGGCATACGGGGTGCAATGTTTTTTTGTTGTGGTCCTGCACATAATAATCCAGAGCTCTTTCTAGCAATTCTCTGTATTAATTTTAGCCATTTGACCCATTAAACATAAACGTAACCAAATTGACCCTTGCACTCACGAAAAATGGTGGCTTTGCAGGTCCACCCACATACATCCATTGCAGACTGGATGAGCTGTCAACCCTATTTAACCTACTTGGTCTCAAGTGCTTGATCATCCCTGCAGCGTTCTGGACTGCTTGTGATTGTACACTCTTTGACGTTATATCCATCTAAACAAGAAGGTGACAAACCAATCGACTTTGCACCATTTCCATTTACATGAAGAACCAACAATTTTGATGATTCAAACTCATATATTAAGACCCTTTCCATACTTTGTAAACAATTGATGAAGGAACGTTTGGTCAGGTAGTTGTAGAGGTTGCAGCCAAACATTAAAGATTACTTTTTTTATGCTTCCCAGATGAACATGCAAGTTCTATGTAGATACAGGTAATTTTTTTTTCCGAAATCGTTGTGTTTTATTCTAACTGCTTTCTCTTTTAAATGATTTTCTAGGCAGCAACACTTTTGATCAAGTGTATAGAACTTTGACTAGGTAACCATACTTTAATTTCAGGACAATGTCTATGTTGAAGTGGTTGCTTCGATACAATATTGTACCTTGTTTTCGAATGCTGATAATGTTAGTATTTATCAAGGATCCACACATCAGTTATTGTAGCATATAAAATCTGTTACGTGATCATCATTATGTTTCTTCAAATTATTACTTCCAAAAGGTTGGTACCAAATAACCCCTACGCTGTGTATGAGGCGTGTTGTTTTTAAGAACAGTGGGGCTCAAAGTCGAATAACATTAACGATGTTTTCTTTCCCATTGCCATGTCAAAATAGGCCAAAAAAATAACGGGTCAAACTGGCCCAGTCCAAGCTGGGTCGACATGCAAGCTGGACATGACTTCAAAACTTATCACTCGCATGTGTTAATATAATCACCCAAACCTGCATGGTTAATGTAATTACTTAAGTACCCTTTTCGCTCACATGTTTCGACATGTGGATGGGATAGTAGAAGGCTCATGTTTGTCGTTGTCAGCAGTGGATGGTCGACTAAGACCTCTAGCCGATGACAGACGACCACCAAGATGATGTGGTGACGCAGCACTACCATCAGCATATGGAGATACTGCTGAACCCCAAGGATTTGATGTGGATGAAGATGGTCGACTTCCCCATCTAAGGCTACCCCTGTTAGTAATACACATGGGTATCAGTTGCGCAAAAGAGAAAAAGCACCAACAGAATAAGTAACCAGAAGAGTAAAGTTGGACAGAAAAAAATGCAAGAAGAATGTGCATGTAAACGGAAAGCACCTGGTCGCAACATGTTTGCGAACTAGCGATGAAGAAAAAGTTGAAATGTGGAATTTGTGTTGCAAGGTCACCTCAACGAGTGCTTAACATGTTTAACATATACTTCAGTCAACAAGAAGAGAAGTGCAAAAAAAAACTCACGAATTCTCGAGTAAGCTATAATTATGAGTATCGATTGAATGTGAGCCCGTACGTAGACCAAGTTCATTTTCAGCACTCGAGTACCATTCAGGGATACTAATATCTCTACCAGGAACTCTTTGTAATTGATATCCTAAAACTATGGGGTTCTTTGGTACTTGATATACTAATATCTCTACCAGGAACTCTTTGTAATTGATATCCTAAATAAGTTATAAAAGAAAGGAAGTAACTTTTTGTAGGAAACGGTGTACACTTTTTTTATAAAATCGAATTTACAATAAAATAACAGAAATTAAATTGATAGAATTTAAATGACAAAAAAGTAATTAACAGTAATGAAGAAAGCAGTAAAACAAAGACGAGGCACGTGTTTAACACGCTTCCTTTAAAACAGATTCGCCGTCTGTTTCCCAGGGTACAACGTCTAAAGCTGTTGTACAGCCGGACTTAACAAACTTGCCTAAAAGATCACGGAAGCCTTGCGTGTTTCTGTTCGACGAGCTGCTGGAAAACTGTCTGATAATGGAGTAAGGAAAAAGCTGCGTTTTTTTGATGTATTTAACTGAATGAGAAGAGGTTATATTTATACTGAAAACTTTACTTGTTCTCAAAGAAAATATATACCATAGTCAGGAAAATCTATTATAACTAAAACAGATTTCATGTCTGTCTTTTTAACACAAAATATTCTGTTTCTGTATCTATTCCTAAAATAGATGTACAGAATTTTCTGAAAAAACAAATCGAATTCGCAGCAAAAAAGATACCGAAATCTGCCTGCACCCAAGCCAGTTTTCGGAGCTGCATTCGTGTCCGCAGGTCGCGCGCTCGTGCACAAGTTCAGTAGCTTCGAACCCGTTTTTGGCCTAGAAATCCCACTTTCTGCACCCCCCCCTCTTGTACGCGCGTAGGCGTGGGAGTAAAAACCCACAAATGAATATTGTAGGGTAGAAACTAGGATTTCCTTATAAACATGTTTTCACTTCATGTTTCAAGCGATGTGGGACAAATATTTTTCCAAATATTGTGTTTCACGTGACTCACTTTGAGACACGATATCTCATTCATATTAACTCCATATTGGACATACTTTAGCTCGTTGCGAAGCTCTCTTCAAGGAGAACGCAAAGCTACTAAGTACTACGAATATATATAACATATACATATATAAAATTATGTCCAAAGTATTGCAAAAACCATATTTTTCAATACATTTTCCAACAATCCCCCACATGAATGGGAATCGGTCGAAAACATACGAAAGTTTCGGCAAAATTTCTGCGGTTAAGTCCTGCATAGGATAGGTAGGTGTAACCCTTTGAACCTTCCCTTGTGAGATGCACTTAGTCTCCTAGATCTGAGTAGACGCGATGTCCTTGAACTCAGACTCTGTTTACGTAGACGACAATACACACTCACACAAGACTCTCCCTGACCTTGTCAAGTCCTCATAGTCGTATTCGTTATGGTCATGAACACTCGCCTGGTTCTGCAAGAGCTATTAGAAATTGCGCCCCCATAATTTCCTTCGAAGCGACCCCTCTTCTCTCTCACATAGGTGATTTCATCTTGAATCATTAAAAACATATGTTTTATGATTTCATCTTGAATCATTATGCTTTATGATTTCATCCTGAATCATTAAGCCATATGTTTAACCTCTCAACATGTCACATTGTTCAATGAATGGACTAGGAAAGTTACTGTATTAAGTAACTCCCCCACATTGACGTGAGTTCCCCCACATTTCTATGTTTAGGTTGTCCTATTGAACCCAGATCTTGGGATCTCCAGTCAACAGGGTTAGGTTTTCGTTCATATAAACTCATTCCTTTAAGGGATTTAGTCCTATTCCTTTAGACGACTTACTAACTAACTCTCTGCTTAAGCCTTTCGTAAGCGGATCCGCGATGTTATCCTTTGACTTCACATAGTCAAGTGAAATAACTCCTGTTGAGAGTAGTTGTCGTACCGAATTATGTCGACGACGAATATGTCTAGACTTTCCATTATACATTGTGCTATGAGTTCTGCCAATTGCCGATTGACTATCACAATGTATACTAATGGCCGTTACCGGTTTAGGCCACCTGGGTATGTCCTCTAGGAATTGACGTAGCAATTCCGCCTCTTCTCCGCATTTATCTAACGTGATAACTTCTGATTCCATCGTGGAATTAGCTTTTACAGTTTGCTTGGAAGACTTCCAAGATATAGCGGCCCATCCCAGTGTAAACACATATCCACTGGTCGATCTAGAATCCTTTATGTAAGATATCTAATTTGCATCACTGTATCCTTCAATAACAGATGGATATCTAGCATAATTCAGTCCATAATCACGACTGTATCTCAAATAATGAAGTACCCTAGTCATAGCTTTCCAATGTGCATCACTTGGATTACTAGTATATCTACTCAGCCTGCTAACAGCATATGCTAAGTCAGGTCGGGTACATGTCATCAAATACATTAACATGCCAATAATTCTTGAATACTCTAATTGGGCAACACCTACGCCTCTATTTTTAGATAGATGCAAACTGGTGTCTATTGGAGTTCTAGCTAGGCTGGAATCCCCCGCATTATGAGTATTAAGAATTTTTTCCACGTAATGTGCTTGACTTAATGCAAGTCCACTTTGAGTTCGTATGATCTTTATTCCAAGGATCACATCAGCCAAACTCATATCTTTCATGTCAAACTTTGATTTCAACATGTCTTTAGTAGACTTGATCATCTTATCGTTACTGCCAACGATAAGCATATCGTCGACATAAAGACACAAGATTACATATCCACTATTTGTGTCTTTGACATAAACACACTTGTCGCATTCATTAATTTTGAATCCACCCTCTAGCATGGCGTGATCAAACTTCTGATGCCATTGTTTTGGAGCTTGCTTTAAGCCATACAATGACTTAACAAGCCTACAAACTTTGCTCTCTTGTCCAGGAGCCATGAAACTCTCGGGTTGGTTCATGTATATTTCTTCTTCTAAATCACCATTTAGAAACGCCGTTTTCACATCCATTTGGTCAACTTCTAAATTTCTTAATGCGGCAATAGCAAGAATCATCCTAATAGAAGTTATTCGCGTAACAGGCGAATAAGTATCAAAGTAATCTAGACCTTCGCGTTGTCTAAAACCTTTGATCACCAATCTTGCTTTGTTCTTATCAATGGTGCCATCAGCTTTCATCTTCTTCTTGAAGATCCATTTATAGGCTAGTGGTTTACAACTAGGAGGTAAATCCACGAGCTCCCAAGTATGATTTTGTAAAATACTCTATTTCACTATTAATCGCTTCTTTCCATCGAGGCCCTTCCGAGGAATTTACAGCTTCTTGATAAGAAGTGGGTTCATTTTCTACCATAAAAGAGACAAAATCGGGTCCAAATGATTTCTTGGTTCTTGCCCGCTTGCTTCTTCTAGGTTCAACCTCTTCTTCCTCGGGTTGATCTTGTCTCTCATCTTGGAGATCATTATCATCGCGTTGTCTCTTATTGTGACAACCGTGGTTTTGAGGTTCGTCACTTGGTCTTATTTTAAGGTTAGTTTATGTGTGACTATGTGATTTGCGTGTTTACATGTTATTTTGCGTGAACGAGGTTGGTGTGGATATCGTTTATGGGTATAAAGTACTCATAAGTAAATCAAGGAACGGTTATTTCATGTTCATGAGCTCACAAATTAGTGACTATGAAATGAAATGGTGTTATTTTGGTGTTTTACGTATACGTATAAGTATTATAGTAAATCGTATAATTTTTACGATTTGGGGTTTAGCATTTAGAGGTCTCGGGTAAGGTGTTTAGTCATGTGAGTATTTTTCGGGATGGTTTTAAGTCATTTAGGACTTAGTTATAAAGTTTATTTCAAAATTTAAGATTTTCTGTATATTTTACGTTTTTCGGTATACGCGTAAAATTGACTAGTTTTACAGTTTTAAGGTTTCAGAGGCTTTAGGAGCTGAAATAAATTAAGGTAACTTAAGGTATTATTAATAATATATTAATAAGTCTTAAAAAGAAAAAAATAAAAAATATATATATATGAATTGGGTTTTAAACCGACTAGAAAAGAAAAAGAAAGGATAATGGGCCAAAAGACCCAACTTGAGCCCAATTTGGAAAAGCCCTTTTAATAAAACATATAAATACCATGTTTATATCACAAAAATGAGTTTTTCATTAATTTTCTCCCCTTTTGGCCGAAATTTTACAAGCTCTAATTTAGGGATTCATCAAAAATATTTTTCTTGAAGATTTGAGGTAAAAATCATGATTTAATTCTTATAGTTTTCTTGTTTTATAGCATTAAGGCTTCAAGTTTTATGTAATCAATTTATATGATGGATTAGAGTTCTTAATAGATCTGTAATTAGGAGTTTTATAACAATTAATATGATTAGGATAATGATTGGTGATTATTAGTGATGTTAATTAGGGTTTAATCATGTTTAAATTCGTTTGTAAAAACTGGGCAATTTTTGAGTCATTTATTTTGATCAAATCTAGAGTTCTACAAACTTTTATTTTGCGATCCAAGCATCCCTGAATAGGTAATTGAAGTGGCTTCCAAATTCAAGAAACGAGAACTAAATTGGAGGTCGGGAGGTGGGTCAAAAACAGATTACAACAGTCGGAGGTCAAAACAGTTTTGAAATCAGTCGGGTTTAATTTAATGTTTTAAGGTGATTGGGGTACTTAGGAGTACACTTAAACCCTCTAATGAGCATGGGTGTTGGTTTATATATTAAATAAGATACCTGAAGGGTGGCTAAGCAAATGGGTTAGGGTAAGACCCCCTAATCACAACAAACGTTTTGTATGTTCAAAATCGGTAAAATACAGAAAGGCAGAAGTATATATATATATATATATGTCGGGGCCTTAACAGTAGCTTTAAGGTTGGGGCAAAAGGGATGAATTAGCTAACATATGTAAGGGTATAGGGTTTCCTTTACAGAGATCATGGGTATGGTTAGGTGGGCGTTTGTCTTATAGTTTGGAGACCTAAAAACCGGGACTGTTTTGGGTAAAATGTTAACGGGACGGGTTATGAAGTAAAATAAGTTAAGGGCTTTATAGAGGGGTGTATTGAGATGCTTAGAGCATATAAATGAGGTATATATGGGAGAAGGTTATATGTCCATCATAGGTTGATGAGACATCTTAGTATTTGGTTCATGTTTTGATTGTGTGCTTTTGTTTGTTAGCTTTTTGCTAGTGCGCGGACTTTTGGAGAAGCTAAATCAGGTGAGTTTCATAGTCCCATGTCTTTTAATGATTTTGACCTCAAGATGGGATGGAAGAGACACTGTTTGGTTTTATAACTTATGTTGTGAATGTTTTATGATTGGTAATGGACTTGTGTGTACACTTATGTGATTAATTGCTATGTGATTCTTGATTGTATTTATGATTTGGATCGGGGGACACGTACCGTCTCAGTTATTGTGGTTTGACTTGCTACCAAGGGGATGTTGACAAGGCGGGGCCTTGGGGAGGTACATAGATGTGTGAGCATCTATGGGACCAATGGATAATGACAAGGCGGGGCCTTGGGATTGGTACATAGGTGTATGGGCGCCTATGGTACCATGGTGTTTGGTAAGGATGGGAGCCTTGGATTTGGTTTGGAATGATTGATCTTGAATGTTAGTTGTTAATGCATACTTGTAGCACATTGTCCATATGTTTAGTGGTTTACGGTTGTTCACAGCTTATTATAAACTATTTTCGGTTGGAGTCTAAACCTATGACTCTCACCAACATTATGTTGACGTGTTTTAGTGTTTCTTTCAGGTGATAAAGTGGTTAAGCGTGAGAACATATGTGGCTAGGATTCGAGTCGCGTAGGAATGCATTTAGAAGGAAATCCCCGTTCCTTCTTAGTTTATTTTTTTCTGTTTGTTTCAATAAGTGATACTATGAACCTATATGTTGATTTGTTTGTGTTATTTGTTTGTCTTAGGTAAGAGGTAGGACTGTTACCTACTTACCTAGACTCCTACATTGATGAGATATTGTCATGACATTTGTGTCACCTTTTTATGACATTTCTAATTCATATAGTTCTCTCTATGGACACGGTATTGTTGTGATGATATCCAAGCGTCGCGTCCCATATTACGCCATGGCGGGGTGTGACAGAATGGTATCAGAGCCAGGTTATAGAGAATTAGGTTGCCTAGTCAAGTAACCTAATCTATAGCTTAAGGGTCCCTGCATATAGGCGTCATAGGAGTATGTGTGCATTTTATATTAATTAAAGTTTTCTGGATGCTATTGGTTTTTACTTGCGATGTTTGTTAAGTTTTTACTAGTATGGGTTGAACCATAGTAGTTCATACTAAGCCACATGTTATTTTCTTTTCGGGGTGTGACTAGTGCTGGTTGAACCATAATCATCCACGCTAGTCATTGTCGTATTTTGCTTAAATTGTATATTATAGTACATAATTTGGTACATGGTAGTTTCTATCTTTTGTTGGGTTATTTTATGTACCAAAGGTATAGTATTTTTCTTTTGATGTTTAAGTCATGTTCCCTAAGAATCATGTGGTGGTTCGAGTTATTAGGAGTAGGTGGATATGAAGGATTTTAAGTTGTTTCCACTCTTATGGGCGACATGACTTATAACTGATTATGTTTTCATTTTGGATTTAGTCTATGCTGTTTTAGCAAGACTATGGATTTATGTATTTCAAGAGTTTGACTATGTTATTTTAATGGATGGAGTTTTGGACTTTATTGTTTATGTGGTTATGAGCTTATGTGAGTAGATGTATATATGTGTTATGTGTTGTATTAATTCTTATAAGTGTCATCATAGGAGGGAGTGCATTGGGGAAAGGGTAATTGTATAAGTATGGTGGCCAACATAGTCATACAAGTACCATAACTCCAATGGATTCCTAAGTATGATTGCATGAAAGAGGGTTAATACATGCTTGTATAGTAGATGTTAGACGGATTTAAGTATATGTATCCCGATATGCCTATATATGTATGATCCCCTATGATTATAGATTGTATCCTTAGGAGGGTGGCTAGCTCGCTTCTTTTTAGATATTCAACCTCCGTTGTGGCGTATTCTTCGAGTTTCCTATTTCACGTGTCCGTTTTAAAATGATGTTCTTGGTTTTAAGTCTATTGAAATAACTTGGGATTTCTTTTGAGATAATGAAATCTTTTGTGTTGGGTCTTACATTTCTTTTGGTCGGTATATATTGAAAAAAAGGGACTTGGAAATCTACTATAGAGTTAGATAGTTGGTTGTATTCGTTAAAATAAGGGTAAGGTGTTGGAGTCGTGTTTGAAACAAGATGTAACATAAGATTTTTTTAATCAACACTTATTTATTTCAAATTCTAAAAGACTTCCTTTAAAATAAAGCGAAATAAAATTTCTTTCTACTTAAATAGTTTATATAAGTGAGCTTAATCAATATACGTCATTTATAATTATTTATGCAAGACTAAACAAAGTTCATGAAAAGTTCACATATATTTATTTCTTTTCATTTAAAAAGGATTGAGTTAATTACTAAGAGGATTCTTTAGTTTTTTAAAAAAAAAACATCTAGTATAAAACTATTTTGGTCATAACTTGTTCATTTTTAAAGCTTTTTGGGTGATTCAAAAGCCTAAAATTATGTACTCGGAATGTACTTTTCAAATATTTGGTATGTATAGTCATGGGATTTCAGTAGATTGATCGAAATTTTGGTACAAGTGACGGGTTTAAGGTTGAGTTTTGAATAGTAGTTTTTTTTATGATTTGGGATGCACGGGATACCTAGTCTTTGAGTTGAGTTTTGAGATCGTCTAGAAGGTTGTTTGTAGATTGTTTGGGTCACATAGATGTGGTGAGGAAAGAACAAAAATATTCTTTTGGAAAAGTCGATCTTGTGCACGGTTTAAATAATATGTCGCGGGGCATAAGATGTTTTGGTTGCCATTAAGTGTTTCTTGGATCTTTTTTCGTTGTCATGAGTCATTTGAATTGCTACATGTTTGAGTTTTCCTTTTGAGTTTTCGTGGTTTTGGTCTGTTTTAACTCGTGCATGTGAAATGTCGTTAGTTATCCGTGGGTTTGATTCGTTGATCGTATCTAGTGGATTCAGGATGTAGTTTTGGGTTTGTATTGATTAGGAGCGTTGAGGTAGACATATGAAAGACTTGGTCGCCCCTACACGATTAAGTAGGTGGCCCTGAGAGAATGGGCGGAATGCCCTTAGTGGGGATGAAAGAGTTAAAAGTTCGTAGACGAACTAAGGTGGTCATGAGGTCTCTTAGGAGTGTGTCACACCCCACCATGGCGGAATATGGGGCGCGACGTATGGATATCATCACAACAATAGCGTGTCTATAGAGATAACTAAATGATATAATAAATATCATAAAATGGTGACACAAATATCATGACAATATCTCAACAATGCAGGAGTCTAGGTAAATAGGTAACAGTCCTACCTCTTACCCAAGACAAACAAATAACACAAACAAACAAACATATAGGTGCCAACAGTATCACTAGATAAATGAACAAACAAAGCTAAGAAGGAACGGGGATCTCCTTCTATATGCAATCCTAAGGCATCCAAGTCTAGCCACTTCTATCCTCAAGCTTAACCACATTCTCACCTGAAAGAGACACTAAAACACGTCAACATAAAGTTGGTGAGAGTCATAGGTTTAGACTCCAATGCTAAAATCAGTTACAAGCTGTGAATAACAATCATCAACAAAAGAACATATGGACAATGTGTTACAAATATGCATTAACAACTATCAATCAAGATTAATCATACCAAACCAATCCAAGGCTCCTACCTTGCCAAACAACATCATGGTACCATAGATAATCACACTATGTACCTATCCCAAGGCCACTACCTTGGCAAACCACAAGGCCACTACCTTGTCAAACCACAAGGCCACTACCTTGTCAAACCACAATAACTGAGACGGTACGTGTCCCTCGATCCAAATCATACACAATCAAGAATCACATAGCAGTTAATCACACAATGTACACACAAGTCCATCCCAAATCACAAAAACATTCACAGCATCAATTTAGAAAATAACTCAACACAGTGTCTCTTCCATCCCATCTGGAAGTCAAAATCAATATTAAACATGAGACTATGAAACTCACCTGATTGAGCTTCCCCAAACATCCGCGCACTAGCAAAAAGCTAACAACCAAAACACATAATCAAAACATGAACCAAACACTAAAATGGCTCATCAACCTATGATGGACATCTAACCTTCTCTCATATATATACCTCATATATATGCTCTAAGAATCTCATTACACCCCTCTATAAAGCCCTTAACTCGTTTTACTTCATAACACATCCTGTTAACATTTTATCAAAAACAGTCCCAGTTTTAGGTCTCCAAACTATAAGCCAAACACCCACCTAAACATACCCATGATCTCTGTAAAGGGAATATTTATTCCTTTACATATGTTAGATAACATCTCCCCCTTTCCCTAACCTTAAAGCTACTGTTAAGGCCCCGATATATATATATATATATATACTTTTGTCACTCCAGATTTACTGATTTTAAACTTACAAAAAGTTTGTTAGGATTAGGGGGTCTTACCCTAAACCACAACCTTAGCCCAAGTGCAGATACTTACTATAATATATAAACCATCTCTCATGTTCGTTAGAAGATCCCAATGCAACCCTAAGTACCCCAAAAAACCAAAAACTTAAAACGAAAACAGGCTGACTTCAAAACTGTTTTGACCTCCGACTGTTGTAACCTGTTTTTGACCCACTTCCCGACCTCCAATTTAGTTCTCGTTTCTTGCATTGGAAAGCCACTTCAATTACCTTTTCAGGGATACTTGGATCGAAAAATAAGAGTGTGTAGAACTCCCAATATGATCAAAACAATTGACTCAAAATTCTGCCCAGTTTTTAAAAACGGGTTTAATCAAACTAAACTAATTAATTAACCCTAACCCCACTAATTACAAACCCTAACTTATGTAATCATTAAAACCTCTTTATTATAACATTAATTTACTATTTTTAAATTAAACCCTAACCTAATTCCATCATAAGATGATTAAACAAAACATAAAAACATTTAAATTAAAAAGAGATTTGAATATTTACCTTTGATTTATGAAAACCCCAAAATTTTATGAAGAACCCTAATATTCTCCATTAAATTTGACCTAAGCTTGATCTCCAGGGGATTATGATGTGTTTTTAGTTAATAAAAGTCTTTATATAATTACCATACTAATCCTAGCCCAATACAATGTTTCCTTTTTCTCCTTTTTTCCTTTTTTCCTTTTTTTTCTTTTCCAACCGTCTATACCCTTTCCATATCCATTAAATTTCGTTTTTTTTCTTTTTTTTTGTTTAATATTATGTTATTAACAATACCTTAATTTACCTTAATTTATTTCAGCTCCTAAAATGTCCAAAACCTCAAAACCGTAAAACTAGTCAATTTTTACGCGTTTTACCGTAAAAGTCGTAAAATATACACTTTTAAAAAAAATCTCAAATTTTGAAATAAACTTTATAACTAAGTCCTAAATGACTTAAAACCATCCCGAAAAATATTCCCGTGACTAAATACCTCTTCCGAGACCTCAAAATGCTAAACCGTAAATCGTAAAAATACGATTTTCTATAATACATATACGTATACGTAAAACCACTAAATAACACCATTTCACTTCATAGTCACTACCATGTGAGCTCATGAACATGAATTCATCACACATCGTTTCACTCACAAGGTACCCGTACCGGAAACGATATCCAAACCACAATCTATACACACCAATAAGCACATAAACACGTAAAGACACGTAACTAGCACAAAATAAAATTAAGTGACGAACCTCAAAACCACGGTTGTCACATCACTCCCTTCTAATAGAAATCTCGTCCCGAGATTTACTCCTTAGGATCAAACACACAAACAACAAATCACATGAGGATACTTGTTCTAAACGAACTCCCCTCATTTCCACATGAACTTTAGTTCGAGTTTCAAAATACCACATATACAAACCAAAAATAATTAAACTCATTGCCAAACTCTTGACCTCACAGTCAATAAATCTCACATATGAATCTTTGATAAAACAAAGACTCTTATTAATACAAGTCCCGAATAACCGTACATGCAAAATGCATTCTCAAACAACCTTTACCAATCTCAATACATGAAATGTATCATGTATACAACTCACTTTCCCCAGGTAATTCTATACTCATAAGCTAATGGTCCGATCTTTCCAAAGATCATAAATGGACCTGCAAAACTCTACATCAACTCTTCCATTTTACTATGGGTGAAACTCCCTACATAACTTTGTCACTAAATCTAGTGGTTTCCTCCTTTTCTACATAGCATCCCTTGTTGCTCTCATTCTGTCCACAAACACCATTACCACATTAATAGCCTCTTTTACCAATTCTAGTCCACATTAGGGACAACTCACCCTATCCTTTCATATAGTGCCTCAAATGACATTTATCGACTTCTAGTACGATAACTATCATTATATGAAAACTCAGCCATCGCTAACGAGTTTCCGAACTACCTCTAAATCAATCACCCATGCCCTCAGTGTAACACCTAAGGTTGTATAAATATCTCACTTACCTATCCTTTTCCAGTTAGCTGGATATACTCATATCTAATCATGTTCATCAACTCCCTTTAGTCCATATGGTTGTCCAAGCCACGCAACATACATGTTGACGCGTTCTCTGCTTTAGACAACTCAACTCGTGCAACCTACATCCTTCATCCAAACCACCCTAATACGTCATCCATATAGTTCAAGTTCGTCTCAGCTTCACTTCATTCTTCTTATTCCATGTCTCATCAACCATGCTTGCCTTTCCCAGATGGTACTTGGCCTTGCATATTTTTCTTTCATCACTTAACTTCCCCCTCACCTTTGCCAAATGTTCAATCAAGATGATTGAATATGTGTTGGAGACGTTCATGATCCGTATAGATCATTCTCCACGTCTCGTACACCAAATGCCTCTAGCATTCTAGGCAGATATAACAGTCCAGCTCCACTAACTAAGTCTATCCAGTTCTTCCAAATCTTCAGTTCCTGCAACGTATAAGCGATCGCCTTTCTTTGTCGTCCTCGTACGCGTCCAAGTCCTTGCTCCATGTATCGTCATGCTTCGCGAATTCATCCAGTCCTTCCGATAATGCCAAGATCGGCTCACTATCCAATCCACCTCTTCAGCCTCCAAAATGCTTCCTCATCCTTCTTCACTTCGCCCCTTGCTGGTTCCATGATATGCCATCATCTCTAACTACTCATCATGGTAGACTTAATACTAAAACTCACACTTGAAAATCTCACGTATAATTCCACTCCAAAACCAACACATACTTCGCCTCACTCTCCTTCTTAGACTTTGAGTAGATCAAGATGTCGTCGATGCTCCCGATGACAACTCATTTATACACGTTCATGCACAATCGGTTCATTGACTCCATGAAAACCGCTAGTGCTTTGGCGAAACCAAATGCATAACCGTAAACCCAAAGCGTTCATACAACATCCTTAGCAGTTTCAACTATTTCTCCTTGCACCCTCTCTTAGCGGCAATACGAATAAATTCCTACCTCGTTCTACTTGCAAAATTCTACACGCATTTTTAAGATCGGTACTTCCTCTCATCGGACCACTCAACCTCTTTCCTCATCCAATCTACTACTAAGCAACTCAACTTCTATCCGGCATTCCTTGCAATTTCTAACAGCTCTTGTTTTTAAATCACTCCATCAACGATTTGCCTTGGAAAGGCATTAACTAAAACTCCTCTTACTTCTCCTACTTGCTCTATTTATGGTTATACCTCACGGTAATAGGCAAACCTACTAAATTTCAGGAAATTTTCAGAAAACTTACATGCCCTACGAACAATCATAAATACCTTTGAGGTATTATATCCCCTTCCAACACTCTCTATGGCGCGTTACTTGTGCTAGTATCCCACAAATCTCTATTCATCTCCTTGGTACTCCTAAGAGACCTCATGACCACATTAGTTTGTCTACGAACTTCTTTCCTCCCCACTAAGGGTATTCCGACCGTTCTCTCATGGTCACCTACTTAAGCGTGTAGGCGCGACTAAGTCTCTCATATGACTACCTCAACGCTCCCGAACAATACGAAACCAAAACTACATCCTGAATCCATCAGATACGATCAACAAATCAAACCAACGGATAACTAACGACATTTCACGTGCACCAGTTAAAACAAGTCAAAACCATGAGACTCGAAATAAAGCTCAAACCCAAAACGTGTATCAATTCAAAATGACCCATGACAACGAAAAATAATCCAAGAAACACCCAATGGCAACAAAACATATTACGCCCCGCGACATATTATTTAAACCGTGCAAAAGATCGACTTTTCCAAAAGAATATATATCCTTTTTTTATTATTATTACCTCCCACATCTATGTGACTCAAACAATATACCAACAACCTTCTAGGCGATCTCAAAACTCAACCCAAAGACTAGATATCCCGTGCACCCCAAATAAAAATAAACTACTATTCAAAACTCAACCTTGAACCCGACACTTGTACAACAATTCCGACCAGTCCACTGACCTCCCATGACTATACTTTCTGAATATTTGAAAAGTACGTTCCGAGTACATAATTTTTGGCTTTTGAATCACTCAAAAAGATCTAAAAACGAACAAGTTATGACCAAAACAGTTTTATACTAGTTGTTTTAAAAAAAACTAAAGAATAAACTTAGTGATTAATGTAATCCTTTTAAATGACAGATATAATTGTACATGAAATCTTCATAAACTCAATTTAACCTTGTATAAATAATTATAAATGACATAAATCGGTCGAACTCAATTATATAAACTATGTAGGTAGAAAGAAATTTTTATTTCGCTTTATTTCAAAGAAAGTCTTTTAGAATTTGAAATATATAAGTGTTGATTAAAATGAAATCTTATTTTACATCTTGTTTGCAACATGACTTCAACACCTTACCCTTATTTTACCGAATACAACAAACTATCTAACCCTATAATAGATTTCCAAGTCCCCCTTTTTCTCAACATATACCGACCAAAAGAAATGTTAGACCCAACACAAAAGATTTCATTATCTCAAAAGGAATCCCAAGTTATTTCAATAGACTTATAACCAAGAACACCATTTTAAAACGTACACGTGAAATACGAAACTCAAAGAATACGCTGCCAGACACACTTCAAAAGATTCAAAACGTCGTTGGAACTCCATTAAACTCCAGCACCATAAAACACGAGCAAACACAAGGTACGTTCAAGTTATAATAACTAGTGAACGACCATATACCATAACTTAACACATAGTAGTATATATACATCCGCATATATATACCTATTAAATCACCCAAAACATACTCGTTACTATACATATTAGATCAACCAATCGCGTCATACACTCGTTTTTCCATACGTGTAATCCCCATCTCACCATCTCACCATGCCACAACAAGGCACAAAACCCATTACCAAAACCAACCCATATCGTGTGACCTCATAATCACATAACACGACTATAACTCAAAACATATAACACACTAAAAAAATAGCCATATCGTAGGCAGCCGTTACATATACCCATATATTATAAATATACCCAAAATCCACATCTCATCATATACAAGCATGTACTAACCCTCATTCATGCAATCATACTTGAGAACCCATTGAAGTTGTGGTACTTGTATAACTATCTTGGCCACCTTACTTATACAATTACCCTTTCCCCAATGCACTCCCTCCTATGATGACACTTATAAGAATCAATACAACATATAACACATAAATCCATCTACTCACATAAGCACATAACCACATAACCAAATAGGTCCAAAACCCCATCTATTAAAATAACATAGTAAAACTCTTGGAATACCGAAATCCATAGTCTAGCTAAACAACATAGACTAAATCTAAAACGAAAACATAATCAGATATAAGTCATGTCGCCCATAAGAGTGGAAACAACTTAAAATCCTTCCTACCCATGTACTCCTAGTAACTCGAACCACCACACGTTCTTAGGGAACATGACTTAAACATCAAAAGAAAAATAACATACCTCAGGTATGTAAAATTTTGACATAAGATAGAAACTACCATGTGCCAAATTATGTACAATAATGTACAATTTAAGAAAAATACGACAATGACTAGCGTGGACGATTATGGTTCAACCCGCACTAGTCACAACCCGAACAGAAAATAATATGTGGCTAAGTATGAACTTACTATGGTTCAATTCATACTAGTCAAAACATCGCAATAAATAACATCCCAATACATCAATTTATGTAAAATGCACACATACTCCTATGACGCCTATATGCAGGGACCCTTAAGCTATAGACTAGGCTACGCGACTAGGCAACCTAATTCTCTATAACCATTGTCTCTGATACCATTATGTCACACCCCACCATGGCAGAATATGGGGCGCGACGTATGGATATCATCACAACAATAGCGGTCTATAGAGATAACTAAATGATATAATAAATGTCATAAAATGGTGACACAAATGTCATGACAATATCTCAACAATGCAGGAGTCTAGGTAAATAGGTAACAGTCCTACCTCTTACCCAAGACAAACAAATAACACAAACAAACAAACATATAGGTGCCAACAGTATCACTAGATAAATGAACAAACAAAGCTAAGAAGGAACGGGGATCTCCTTCTATATGCAATCCTAAGGCATCCAAGTCTAGCCACTTCTATCCTCAAGCTTAACCACATTCTCACCTGAAAGAGACACTAAAACACGTCAACATAAAGTTGGTGAGAGTCATAGGTTTAGACTCCAATGCTAAAATCAGTTACAAGCTGTGAATAACAATCATCAACAAAAGAACATATGGACAATGTGTTACAAATATGCATTAACAACTATCAATCAAGATTAATCATACCAAACCAATCCAAGGCTCCTACCTTGCCAAACAACATCATGGTACCATAGATAATCACACTATGTACCTATCCCAAGGCCACTACCTTGGCAAACCACAAGGCCACTACCTTGTCAAACCACAAGGCTACTACCTTGTCAAACCACAATAACTGAGACGGTGCGTGTCCCCCGATCCAAATCATACACAATCAAGAATCACATAGCAGTTAATCACACAATGTACACACAAGTCCATCCCAAATCACAAAAACATTCACAGCATCAATTTAGAAAATAACTCAACACAGTGTCTCTTCCATCCCATCTGGAAGTCAAAATCAATATTAAACATGGGACTATGAAACTCATCTGATTGAGCTTCCCCAAACATCCGCGCACTAGCAAAAAGCTAACAACCAAAAACACATAATCAAAACATGAACCAAACCCTAAAATGGCTCATCAACCTATGATGGACATCTAACCTTCTCTCATATATATACCTCATATATATGCTCTAAGAATCTCATTACACCCCTCTATAAAGCCCTTAACTCGTTTTACTTCATAACACATCCCGTTAACATTTTATCAAAAACAGTCCCAGTTTTAGGTCTCCAAACTATAAGCCAAACACCCACCTAAACATACCCATGATCTCTGTAAAGGGAATATTTATGCCCTTACATATGTTAGATAACATCTCCCACTTGCCCTAACCTTAAAGCTACTGTTAAGGCACCGATATATATATACTTTTGTCACTCCAGATTTACTGATTTTAAACTTACAAAAAGTTTGTTAGGATTAGGGGGTCTTACCCTAAACCACAACCTTAGCCCAAGTGCAGATACTTACTATAATATATAAACCATCTCTCATGTTCGTTAGAAGATCCTAATGCAACCCTAAATACCCCAAACAACCAAAAACTTAAAAAGAAAACAGGCTGACTTCAAAACTGTTTTGACCTCCGACTGTTGTAACCTGTTTTTGACCCACTTCCCAACCTCCAATTTAGTTCTCGTTTCTTGCATTGGAAAGCCACTTCAATTACCTTTTCAGGGATACTTGGATCGCAAAATAAGAGTTTGTATAACTCCCAATATGATCAAAACAATTGACTCAAAATTCTGCCCAGTTTTTAAAAACGGGTTTAATCAAACTAAACTAATTAATTAACCCTAACCCCACTAATTACAAACCCTAACTTATGTAATAATTATAACCTCATTATTATAACATTACTTTACTGTTTTTAAATTAAACCTAACCTAATTCCATCATAAGATGATTAAACAAAACATAAAAACAATTAAATTAAAAAGGGATTTGAATATTTACCTTTGATTTATGAAAACCCCAAAATTTTATGAAGAACCCTAATATTCTCCATTAAATTCGACCTAAGCTTGATCTCCAGGGGATTATGATGTGTTTTTAGTTAATAAAAGTCTTTATATAATTACCATACTAATCCTAGCCCAATACAATGTTTCCTTTTTCTCCTTTTTTCCTTTTTTCCTTTTTTTTTCTTTTCCAACCGTCTATACCCTTTCCATATCCATTAAATTTCGTTTTTTTTTCTTTTTTTTTGTTTAATATTATGTTATTAACAATACCTTAATTTACCTTAATTTATTTCAGCTCCTAAAATGTCCAAAACCTCAAAACCGTAAAACTAGTCAATTTTTACGCGTTTTACCGTAAAAGTCGTAAAATATACACTTTTAAAAAAAATCTCAAATTTTGAAATAAACTTTATAACTAAGTCCTAAATGACTTAAAACCATCCCGAAAAATATTCCCGTGACTAAATACCTCTTCCGAGACCTCAAAATGCTAAACCGTAAATCGTAAAAATACGATTTTCTATAATACATATACGTATACGTAAAACCACTAAATAACACCATTTCACTTCATAGTCACTACCATGTGAGCTCATGAACATGAAATCATCACACATCGTTTCACTCACAAGGTACCCCGTACCGGAAACGATATCCAAACCACAATCTATACACACCAATAAGCACATAAACACGTAAAGACATGTAACTAGCACAAAATAAAATTAAGTGACGAACCTCAAAACCACGGTTGTCACAGAGTGCCAAGGGATATGAATAGAGATTTGTATAATGTATGGATATTGGCACAAGTAACGCGCCATAGAGAGTGTTGGAAGGGGATATAATACCTCAAAGGTATTTATGATTGTTCGTAAGGCATGTAAGTTTTCTGAAAATTTCCTGAGATTTAGTAGGTTTGCCTATTACTATGAGGTAGAACCATAAATAGAGCAAGTAGGAGAAGTGAGAGGAGTTGTAGTTAGTGCCTTTCCAAGGAAATTGTTGATGGAATGATTTTAAGAGCAAGAGTTGTTAGAAATTGCATCGGATGCAAGGTTAAATTTGAGTTGCTTAGTAGTAGATTGGCTGTGAAAAGCGGTTGAGTGGTCTGATAAGAGGAAGTATTGGTCTTTTAGAATACGAGTAGATTTTCGCGAGTAGAACGAGGTAGAAATTTATTCGTATTACTTCTAAGAGAGGGTGCAAGGAGGACGTAGTTGAAACTGCTAAGAATGTTGTATGAACGCTTTGGGTTTACGGTTATGATTTTGGCTTCGCCGAGGCGCTAGCAGTTTTCATAGAGTCAATGAACCGGGGGTGCATGACAATATATAAACGAGTTGTCATCGGGAGCATCGACGACATCTTGATCTACTCAAATCTAAGAAGGAGAGTGAGGCGAATTATGAGTTGGTTTTGGATTTGTTAGGAAAGGGAATTATACGTGAGATTTTCAAGTGTGAGTTTTAGGATTAAGTTGGCCAGGACGAGTAGTCAGAGATGATGGCATATCGTGGAACCAGCAAGGGGAAAAGTGAAGAAGGGTGAGGAAGCGTTTTGGAGGCTGAAGAGGTGGATTGGATAATGAGCAGATCTTGGAATTATCGGAAGGACTAGATGAATTCGCGAAGCATGACGATACGTGGAGCAAGGATTTGGATGTATACGAGAACGACAAAGAAAGGCGGTTGTTTATACGTTGTGGGAACTAAAGATTTGGAAGAACTAGATAGACTTAGTTAGTGGAGCTGGATTGTTATATCTGCCTAGAATACTAGAGGCATTTGGGGTACGAGACGTAGAGAATGATCTATACAGATCATGAACGTCTCCAACACATATTTAATCATCTTGATTGAACATTTGGAAAAGGTGATGGGTGGAGTTAAGTGATGAAAGAAAATTGCAAGGCCAAGTACCATCTGGGAAAGGCAAGCATGGTTGATGAGACATGGAATAAGAAGATTGAAGTGAAGCTGAGACAAACTTGAACAATATGGATGACGTATTAGGGTGGTTTGGATGAAGGATGTTGGTTGCACGAGTTGAGTTGTCTAAAGCAAAGAACGCGTCAACATGTATGTTGCGTGGCTTGGACAATCATATGGAGAAAAGGGACGTAGACTATACTTCCTACATAGATAGGAGTAGCTTAGAAAGGGCGATGTAAGGACGAAGTTGGTGAAAGGGATACATAATGGGGTGGAGGAATAAGTACGACGAGAGTTGGGTGATAGTCGATAGACTGACTAATTCATCTTATATTTCAAGAGGAATGAGAAGTCACGTAGTTGAGAAGTTGGAAGGATTGCGTACGGATGTGATGGAATAGAGGGTTTTGCGTGAAAGTTAGCCTAATATGTATGGAATGCCTTATGAAGGATTATGGAAAGGGAAGAAACGATGGGAAGCAAGCGTAGTATACCGTTGATAGACTAATGTTTGGTATGAGCATACTATAGGGGTAATTGAGAAAGACGCCTAGAGCATTGACGTGAGATTTGGAGATAGTTGGAGAACGCATTATATTAGGAAGAATTCTCCTACAAAGAGAGAGTCGCCGGTGAGAGGGGCATATTCCCCATTGATGAGGATGTAAGGAATAAAGGAGGAAACACCTAAATTATAGGCTGAAGACGGGATATAAGATGGTATGGAAATTAAGATTGTGGAGAGACAAGCGAAAAGTAGTATGGCGGAAGAATGATTCGAGGGAGCAAGAGGTTGTGAATATAGTGGGGTGATATTGAAGAGGAACCGTTAGAGCAAGAAGTTAGTATTCACGAACAATGGAACGCCCACCTAGAGAAAAGGTGTAACACATGTTAGTATGAAGGATGGTTAGTTACTTGGTGCCGAGCATGGGAAAGGAAGGATGAGGTGATGGTTATGACATGTTTCTTGTGAATATTATAGGAAGCTTTTGGTTATGCAATCCTGCATATACCATTGGATGTGTTTAAGGTTGGGAGGACTTCCGAATGATGGCAAATCCGTAGAGGATAGAAGCCGTTAGGTATGGTGATAGGAATTGTAGTAGAAACTGTTGGAGTTAATTCATAGGAGATGAGATGGATCACTGTTACAGTGGCATGAAGTTAGAAGCGGCCAACGTATTGGACCGGAGGTGGATCGGAAAAATATGGAGGTGGTGGCAGTGACTAAGTAGAGGTTGAAAATAGCAAAGAACCGACAAGAGAGCTATGCGGACAAGAGGCGTAAGTCGTTGAGATTTGAGATAAAGTTATGCTAAAGGTTTCACCATGGAAAGGGGTGATGCGGTTTGGAAAGAAAAGGGAAGTTAGCACCTAGATTTGTGGGTCCATTTGAAATCCTTGAAAGGATTGGGCTAGTGGCGTATAGGTTGAGATTACCGGAGGAATTGAGTAGTGTGCATGACGTATTTCATGTATCAAACTTGAGGAAATGCTTAGCAAGAACTGACTTGCAAGTACCGTTAGATGATATTGGTATGGATACGAGTCTTCATTTTATCGAAGAGCTGATAGAGATTTTGGGTCGTGAAGCTAGGACGTTGGATAAAAAGGGTAATATACCGTAGTTATGGGTAGATGGAATTTGGAACATGGACTAGAGTTCACGTGGGAACGAGAAGGCATTTATGAGGAGCAAGTATCCTCAGCTAATTGATAATGACGATCCTAAGGAGTAAATCTCGGGACGAGATTTCTATTAGGAGGGAGTGATGTGAAAACCGTGGTTTTAAGGTTCGTCACTTGGTCTTATTTTAAGGTTAATTTATGTGTGACTATGTGATTTGCGTGTTTACATGTTATTTTGCGTGAACGAGGTTGGTGTGGATATCGTTTATGGGTATAAAGTACTCATAAGTAAATCGAGGAACGGTTATTTCATGTTCACGAGCTCACAATTTAGTGACTATGAAATGAAATGGTGTTATTTTGGTGTTTTACGTATACGTATAAGTATTATAGTAAATCGTATTTTTTTTTACGATTTGGGGTTTAGCATTTAGAGGTCTCTGGTAAGGTGTTTAGTCATGTGGGTATTTTTCGGGATGGTTTAAGTCATTTAGGACTTAGTTATAAAGTTTATTTCAAAATTTAAGATTTTTTTTCAAACTGTATATTTTACGTTTTTCGGTATACGCGTAAAATTGACTAGTTTTACGGTTTTAAGGTTTCGGAGGCTTTAGGAGCTGAAATAAATTAAGGTAACTTAAGGTATTATTAATAATATATTATTAAAGTCTTAAAAGGAAATAAAAATAAAAAATATATATATATGAATCGGGTTTTAAACCGACTAGAAAAGAAAAAGAAAGGATAATGGGCCAAAAGACCCAACTTGAGCACAATTTGGAAAAGCCTTTTTAATAAAACTTATAAATACCATGTTTATATCACAAAAATCAGTTTTTCATTAATTTTCTCCCCTTTTGGCCCAACTTTTACAAGCCCTAATTTAGGGCTTCATCAGAAATAAATTTCTTGAAGATTTGAGGTAAAAATCTTGATTTAATTCTTATAGTTTTCTTGTTTTATAGCATTAAGGCTTCAAGTTTCATGTAATCAATTTATATGATGGATTAGAGTTCTTAATAGATATGTAATTAGGGGTTTTTTACAATTAACATGATTAGGATAATGATTGGTGATTATTGATGTTAATTAGGGTTTAATCATGTTTAAATTCGTTTGTATAAACTGGGCAGATTTTTGAGTCACTTGTTTTGATCATATCTAGAGTTCTACAAACTCTTATTTTGCGATCCAAGCATCCCTAAATAGGTAATTGAAGTGTCTTTCGAATTCAAGAAACTATAACTAAATTGGATGTCGGGAGGTGGGTCAAAAACAGGTTACATCAGTCGGAGGTCAAAACAGTTTTAAAATAAGTCGGGTTTAATTTAACGTTTTAAGGTGATTGGGGTACTTAGGAGTACACTTGAGCCCTCTAATGAGCATGGGTGTTGGTTTTTATATTTAATAAGAGACCTGAAGGGTGGCTAAGAAAATGGGTTAGGGTAAGACCCCTAATCATAACAAACCTTTTGTATGTTCAAAATCGGTAAAATGCGGAAAGGCAGAAGTATATATATATATATATCGGGGCCTTAACAGTAGCTTTAAGGTTGGGGAAAAAGGGAGGATTTAGATAACATATGTAAGGGCATAGGGTTTCCTTTACAAAGATCATGAGTATGGTTAGGTTGTCGTTTGGCTTATAGTTTGGAGACCTAAAAATCGGGACTGTTTTGGGTAAAATGTTAACGGGACGGGTTATGAAGTAAACTAAGTTAAGGGCTTTATAGAGGGGTGTAATGAGATGCTTAGAGAATATAAATGAGGTATATATATGGGATAAGGTTATATGTCCATCATATGTTGATGAGCCATCTTAGTGTTTGGTTCATGTTTTGATTGTTTGCTTTTGTTTGTTAGCTTTTTGCTAGTGCGCCGACTTTTGGAGAAGCTCAATCAGGTGAGTTTCATAGTCCCATGTCTTTTAATGATTTCGACTTCCAGATGGGATGGAAGAGACACTGTTTGGTTTTATAACTTATGATGTGAATGTTTTATGATTGGTAATGGACTTGTGTGTACACATATGTGATTAATTGCTATGTGATTCTTGATTTTGTTTATGATTTGGATCAGGGGACACGTACCGTCTCAATTATTATGGTTTGACTTGGTACCAAGGGTATGTTGACAAGGCGTGGCCTTGGGGAGGTACATAGATGTGTGAGCATCTATGGGACCAATGGATAATGACAAGGCGGGGCCTTGGGATTGGTACATAGGTGTATGGGCGCCTATGGTACCATGGTGTTTGGTAAGGCTGGGAGCCTTGGATTTGGTTTGGAATGATTGATCTTTAATGTTAGTTGTTAATGCATACTTGTAGCACATTGTCCATATGTTTAGTGGTTTATGGTTGTTCACATCTTATTATAATCTATTTTTGGTTGGAGTCTAAACCTATGACTCTCACCAACATTCTGTTGACGTGTTTTAGTGTCTCTTTCAGGTGATAAAGTGGTTAAGCGTGAGAACATATGCGGCTAGGATTAGAGTCGCGTAGGAATGCATTTAGAAGGAGATCCCCGTTCCTTCTTAGTTTATTTTTTTCTGTTTGTTTCAATAAGTGATACTATGAACCTATATGTTGATTTATTTGTGTTATTTGTTTGTCTTGGGTAAGAGGTAGGACTGTTACCTACTTACCTAGACTCCTGCATTGATGAGATATTGTCATGAAATTTGTGTCACCTTTTTATGACATTTCTAATTCATATAGTTCTCTCTATGAACACGCTATTGTTGTGATGATATCCATGCATCGCGTCCCATATTCCGCCATGGTGGGGTGTGACACTTATCTTGGACAACTCCATCATCTATTCTAGATGTTCTTCCATTTTCCTTCTTTAAACAAGGAAATATGTTTTCAAAGAAGGACACAATCCTTGATTCCATAACTGTGTTCTTGTGTATATCTGGATTTTTCGAATCATGTACAATGAAGCGATACGCACTACTATTCTTAGCATATCCAACAAATATACAATCCACAGATTTAGTTCCAAGTGTTTGGGTCTTAGGTGTCGGCACAGCTACCTTGGCTAGACACCCCACACTCGTAAGTACTGGTATGATGGTTTTCTTCCCATCCACAGTTCATATGGGGTTTCCTCTTTATCCTTACGAGGTATCTTGTTTAAAAGATAAGTAGCCGTTAGAATGGCTTCCCCCACATGTCCTTGCTCAAACCAGAACTTAACAACATGGCATTAACCATCTCTTTCAAGGTACGGTTCTTCCTTTCAGCAATACCGTTTTGCTGAGGTGAATAAGGAGCAGTAAACTCATGTCTAATTCCATGTTTCGCACACAGATCAACAAAAGGAGACACATATTATCCTCCTCTATCACTTCGTAAAACCTTGATTTTCCTACCAAGTTGATTCTCAACTTCGGTTTTGTATAGAACAAACTTGTCTATAGCTTCATCTTTACTTTTCAACAAGTAAACGTAGCAGTACTTTGTGAAATCATCAATAAACGTGATGAAGTACTTATTTCCACCTTTTGTGGGTATTGATTTCAAATCACATATGTCTGTGTGTATCATATCAAGTGGTTCGGTTTTTCGTTCAACCGATTTCAAAGATGATCTTGTAAGTTTGGCTTCGACACAAGTTTCACACTTATAATTTGAATCAATATGAAAATTTGGTATGCCATTAAATTTAATCAAACGACGCATTGAATTAAAATTAACATGTCCCAGACGGCCATGCCACACATTAGAAGACTCAATCAAGTAAGCAGAAGAATTCGTTTTATTGATATCATTCTTAACAACTATTACATTGAGCTTAAACATACCATTCAGGGCATACCCCTTACCAACATACATTTGATTCTAA
Organism: Glebionis coronaria; assembly: GCA_025667525.1. Classification (NCBI taxonomy): domain Eukaryota; kingdom Viridiplantae; phylum Streptophyta; class Magnoliopsida; order Asterales; family Asteraceae; genus Glebionis; species Glebionis coronaria. The sequence goes on from JANFOE010002350.1 coordinate 84,573, forward strand.
GAAAGTAAAACTTTATCAGACTAAAAAACAAGACGAAAACCAAACTTATTCAAAAGCCATCCAGACACAAGATTCTTGCGAATCTCTGGAACATACAAGACTTTAGTCAACTTGAGCTCTTTCTCGGATGTCATCTTCAAAATAACATCTCCTTCGCCCTTGATATCAGTAGTTGCAGAGTTGCCCATGTACAGCTTCTATCTATTGTCAACCGCTCTGAAAGAGTGAAACATACTCTTGTCAGCACACACATGACGGGTTGCCCCAGTATCAACCCACCAATCATTATTATTAGAACCTACCAGGTTAACTTCAGAAATCATGGTAACGGCATCAGACACCATAGCAATCATGTCCACATTATCATTCACCATATTAGCCTCGCGTGGAGTCATCCGCTTTGGCGCTTTGCAATTAGCAGCACGATGACCTGACTTGTCACAATTGAAGCAATTTCCTTGGAACTTCTGCTTCGTAATTCCAGCCTTAGGAGCAAGGTACTCAGACTTGCCTTTGCTCTTCTTGTCATTCTTCCCTTTTCCAAAGCTCTTGCCTTTAGACTTTGAAGAAGACGAACCATGCTCAACCATATTTGCCTTGGCAGAATCAGGTGTATAAGTGTTTTTCTGAGCCAGCTTGTTGTCCTCTTCAATACGAAGACGGACAGCCAAGTCTTCAATAGTCATCTCCTTTCGCTTATGCGTCAAGTAGTTTTTAAATTCTACCCAGCTTGGAGGTAACTTTTCAAGGATAGCAGCAACTTGAAAAGTTTCACTCAAAGTCATACCCTCAGCATGAATGTCGTGTAGCAAAACCTGCAGATCTTGAACCTGAGTTATCACACTCTTTGAATCAACCATCTTGTAATCCAAAAAGCGAGCTACCACGAACTTCTTTGTACCAGCATCCTCAGTTTTGTACTTGTGTTCCAACGACTCCCATAATTCTTTGGCAGTCTTAGTCTTGTAGTACACATTGTACAAAGAGTCCATCAAACCATTCAGAATATAATTGTGACACAAGAAGTCTGAATCTTTCCATGCTTCAACAGCTTGCACGGCTTGTTGATTTTCGGGTACACCTTCTTTAGGAGGTTCCACCTGAGGTACAGTCTCTTTTAAGAACTTCGCAAGGTTCAAAGTAGTGAGATAGAAGAACATCTTCTGCTGCCACCTCTTAAAATTCTGTCCATTGAATTTTTCTGGTTTTTCAGCATGATTAGCAACTGTGTGGGTAACTGACGCAACAGTTACTTTCACAGTAGTAGTTACAGGAGTTTCAGGAGTTCTAGTAGACATTCTGAAAGATCAAACAAGATCAAAACACAAACAGTTAGACAACTGTTATAAATCTGTATATAAGAAATTCCGTCGTGATCTCTATATACTTATAGTGGATCTGCTTCAATGAAACTCAATCTTGGTTTCAATGAATCAGATGCAATTATCAAAAAAAATCAGTTTAACAAAAACACAATCTTGGTTTCAATAAACTGATTAGAACAACTGCTAAAAAAACGTTAACTGTTAATAAAAATCTGTAAATTAAAACTGATTTCCAGTGAAACTCAATCCTGGTTTCGGCAGAAACAGTTTATAAATAAATCTGATAAAATTATTAATCCGATGTTAATAAAAGTTTTAATTCTGTTAAACAGAATCTGTTTTAAGATTGTAGGAAACGGTGTACACTTTTATTATAAAACCGAATTTAGAATAAAATAACAGAAATTAAATTGACAGAATTTAAATGACAGAAAGTAATTAACAGTAATGAGAAAGCAGTAAAAAAAGACGAGACACGTGTTTAACACGCTTCCCTTAAAACAGATTCGTCATATGTTTCCTAGGGTACAACGTCTAAATCTGTTGTACAACCGGACTTAACAAACTTGCCTGAAAGATCACGAAAGTCTTGCGTGTTTCTGATCGACGAGTTGCTGGAAAACTGTCTGATAATGGAGTAAGGAAAAAGCTGCGTTTTTTCTGATGTATTTAACTGAATGAGAAGAGGTTATATTTATACTGAAAACTTTACTTGTTCTCAAAGAAAATATATACCACAGTCATGAAAATCTGTTATAACTAAAACAGATTTCATGTCTGTCTTTTTAACACAAAATATCTATTCCTAAAATAGATGTACAAAATTTTCTAGAGAAAACAAATCGAATTCGCAGCAAAAAAGATACCAAAATCTGCCTGCACCCAAGCCAGTTTTCGAAACTGCATTCGTGTCCGCAGGTCGCCGCGCTCGTGCACAAGTTCAGGAGCTTCGAACCCGTTTTTGGCCTATAAATCCCACTTTCTGCACCCCCCCCCTGCGCGCGCGTAGGCGCGGGAGTAAAAACCCACAAATGAATATTGTAGGGTAGAAACTAGGATTTCCTTATAAACATGTTTTCACTTCATGTTTCAAGCGATGTGGGACAAATATTTTTCCAAATATTGTGTTTCACGTGACTCACTTTGAGACACGCTATCTCATTCATATTAACTCCATATTAGACATACTTTAGCTCGTTGCGAAGCTCTCTTCGAGGAGAACGCAAAGCTACTAAGTACTACGAATATATATAACATATACATATATAAATTTATGTTCAAAGTATTGGAAAAACCATATTTTGCAAAACATTTTCCAACACTTTTCTCATCAGCTCAATGACACGTAGGCGACTAACTGTTAACAAAACACAAATATACCAACTTAGGTCCTCTAAATCGAACAAAGATGATCAAATAAACGAGCTTGGTATTATGTCTCTTCGTTTAGTTTGATTGATGTTCATATATTTTCATAAAACCTACTGTACTAATTATGTATTGCCTTTTGCATGAGTATATATCAGTGTCTTTTATAAATACTTTAGCTATTTGGTCTAAAGTCAGCCTATTTACACAACCCAAACACCGACTCAATTATCATTTAAAACTTATTTCCCACTTTTCATGGAAAAAAATTCTAGATAACTCATGCATATATTTAGAGTCTCTAAAAACCCTAAAAACTAATCCTCCCATAATCAAAATGTCACATTACATTCCTATTGATATACAAATGAAATACATGAATAAGCTTCCGATCAAATTAAGGGAGTATAGATGTGGCTCAAACGCATGTAAGTCTTTGATCGATGGCTTACTCACAAGTTATCATGCTTATCGAGATGAAAAGTTAAAGAATCAACCAACGAGCTCGGATAGAAAATGAATACAAATTTGTCTTGTATCATCGATGATGATACCTCTATGCAAAATAAGTTTATTAGGATAAATTTAAACTATAATTAGTATGTATCATCGAGTATGAAATGGTATCTCACAGAATTATGGACGTCTTTATCATGTTTAATGCTTGACTTGAATTAGAAGTCGTCCTTTTATTATGTTGAAAGTCTATATTTGCTTACATTTTACAAAAAGTTACGTACAATCTATCAAAATACATATTATAATTTAAGAATCATAATATAGCAATATATCGGATTACGATTTGACCATCGAGTCAATTCTATCATGTCACCGGGTAATGGGATCGATCGTCGGGTCAACCTGATCGAATCACCGGGTCACGAGTTCATTGTTAACGGTTCATTTAGAAAAGAAAAAAAACAGTCCCGTCCATTAATCACAAATAAACGTTACTTAAATGTAAATTATAACTAAGATATACAAAAGGTTAAATTAAAAATAAAATAAACAAAAATCGCAAAAAATAAAGCTTTCAATACAACAACAAAAACGACTCCTCCCGTTGGGCGGGTTACGACGCCAGTATATATATATATATATATATATATATATATATATATATATATATATATATATATATATATATATATATATATATATATATATATATATATATATATATATATATATATATATCTATATATATATATATATATATATATATATATATATATATATATATATATATATATATATATATATATATATATATATATATATATATATATATATATATATATATATATATATATACACTAGCCTTTAGACCTGTCCGATGGACGGGCTAGCTTTAAGTATATATTTTTAATGAAAATTGAAGTTATGTGTGTTTGTATTAGAAGTTTAGTATATGTAGTGTTAGTTATGACATTAATATTTTAATAATCTAGCATAGAATGGATAAAAATAACGTAGTTTAAGATAGTTTCTTTATTTAAGAATATTAAGAGTTAATTTAATTTGCATACGTTAACGTTATAAATAAGTTTGTTACATTAAAAATGTTTTAGAATTTTAATAATATTGATTAAATATTTTATGTATTTTTGAATTTTATGAGGTAATATTTTTAATATATGTTAATGTTATGAATAAATTTTTTATATTAGATTTTTTTGAAACTAATATTATTGTTAAGTTTATTTTGTTGGCAAAAACATATAGTTATATATTTTTTAGAAATGATTTTGTTTTGTAAGTTTTGTGGTAAAGTGTATTCTAGCAAAAGTAAGCCCAAAAAGCTCATTCCTGGTATTATTTTTTGTCACGTGTATAATATAGCAACAATATATAGCCCATTCCAAAACTTGACAGTCCGAATATCTAAAAATATTTTCATTTTAGTAAATCAAACTATTGTGAATCATTTATAATTCCTATTTTCTTTTTGAAGCATTTTATGAAACATCATTTGTAATTCCATTTTTCTTTTTGAAGCATTTTATGGAAACTTTTTAATGAATTACATGTGTCATTTTAATAGAATTTTGTATTTAAGGCATTGTTTCACCATCCTTCCATATATATTTTTATATAATTTTGTATTTAATGCATCATTTGTAATTCCTATTTTCTTTTTGATGCATTTTATGGAAACACTTTAATGAATTACATGTGTCATTTTTAGAATTTTGTATTTAAAGAATCATTTCTAATTTCTATTAAGCATTTTATAAAAACCCTTTAATGAATTACACGTGTCATGAATTTTGTATTTAAGGCATTGTTTCACCATCCTTCCTTATATATTTTTATAGAATTTTATATTTAAGGCATCATTTGTAATTTCTTTTTTCTTTTTGAAGCATTTTATGGAACCCTTTAATGAATTAAATGTGTCATTTTTAGAATTTTGTATTTAAGGTATCATTTGTAATTCCTATTAAGCATTCCATGGAAACCCTTAATGAATTGCATGAGGTATTTTTGTAGAATTTTGTATTTAAGGCATTGTTTCACCATCCTTCCATATATATGCTTATAGAATTTTGTATTTAAGGCATCATTTATAATTCCTATTATCTTTTGAATCATTTTATGGAAATCCTTTAATGAATTACATGTGTCATTTTATATAATTTTGTATTTAAGACATTGTTTTACCATCCTTCCTATATAAGGGTTTTGATTTGATTTGATTTGATATTTGATATTTGATACGTATGTATATATATATATAT